>JAJIBD010026671.1:0-14474 GCA_021461705.1 Cryptotis parvus
TTCTGTCTTGCAATGCATACATTTAGAGGTTATCATGTATATCCCTTTGCCTACGTTTTCAATACTCAGTTCCAGACTAGTATTGTCATTTCCAACAATTATAAGTACACTTTCTCTGTCTAACCTAACTTCTGACTCCACACACATGCAGTAGATTCCACCCACTGACAAGACCCTCCTGATCCATGCATGTTTTGCCTGGCCTTGGATACTTCTTCTAGCTTCAAGTTTATAGAGTAACTTCCAAGTTTAAGAGGGAAAAGCGAAATGTATCATGAGGGAAAAAAAAGACAGGTAAAATGGGTATAAGTGTTAACTCTAGGTTAAATGATTGAATTGAACTTCAAGTTTACTTTAATGTGATACATGCTGCATCTAATTTTAACATAATATGCACAAATGAAATATATAATGTTAACATGAACGTTACCTCGATAAAAATGAAACACTAAAAACAAACAAATCAACAAACAAAATTATGTTTTCTCTTGTCAAGCAGGTGGTGGTGAAAAGAACACGAGGACCATTAAGTCAGTGAGATATTAATGACCCATTTCCAGAAATAATAGTGCCAGTTCTGCTTGTCTCCCCATGGCTAGGACTTAGACATATGGCTATCCCCACCTACACAGGAGGTTAAGAAATGCAAATTAACTGTGCCACCAGTAAGAGGAGGAAAACATGAACTTTTAAAACAGCAGAATCAGTTCCAGACAGTGATCTATCTCTATAAGAACAGAATTTTTTAGAGCAAGAAATATCTTACTCATTAGGAAGAATGAAGTTGCACTTTTGATTAAATATAGATTGATTCCAAACTCCCAAGCAAAATCGAACATGCTATATATCCTTTCTCTATTACTACCAAACTCTGCCATATCCTCAAAGTATGTTTTTGCAAATGTTCTCCAAACACACACTCAATAAATGAGAAAAGTAAAGTCACTCATTTATATCTGGATAAGTAATCAGGACAACTGTAGTTTTTCAGTGCCATACACACAATAAATCGATATGGCCAATACGTTTTTTTTTCAAGTCTAGACAGAAAATTTTGGAGATATTTATTCCTTCCTCCAAGCAGAGATAAAATAATTTATTTTTTAATAAATCATCAGGAAATTACAAAGTTACTCATGGTTGGGTTTCAGGCATAGAATATTTCCCAACACCAATCCCTTCACCACTGCCTACTTCCCTCCACCAATATGTCCTTACACCCGCTTCCCAGTTTGCCTCTAACCCACGAGTGTGCCTGGTGCATTTTTAAAACTAAGCTTGGTCACTATGGTTTACAGTACCTTTTCTCACAGGGTATAATACATAACACTTTACTACATCTCAGCATCCCCTCCTCTTCCTGATTGGATACGTCCCTCCCCACTCTGCCTTGAGAAGAGGCATGTTCCCTTCTAAAGACTGGTTCTTGTGTTCTTTATTTTCATTGAGAAAAAAATTATTTAACTTGATGATTTGATTAAGGGTCACCCAGGAAAACAAAAGTTATACCAGGTAAATTAAATAGTGACATAATGTGGCGATTAGTTACAGACACTGGAAGGTCTGAAAGAATAAAGAAATTGCAAATAAAATTAGAAACTGGAGAGAAGCCAGTTTCTAATTTCATTAGAACTAGAAATATAATAGCTGAACTGAGTAAACAAAGTAAAAACCAGAACAAAACACTGGAAGCTAGAATGACACTGATTCGAACAGGGGCTAAGCCTCTATAGAAAGGACTGGGAGGAATAGAGTTGATTCCCCGAGAAAACTCATTCCCTACAAGGAATGCTGCCCAAGAGCCGGTGTGGCTAGTGGCAGCAGTGTCCAACATCAATAATGCCTGAGAAGAGAAGGTCCAGATTTGTTGGGTAGCGCCAGCTCCTACCACAGTGAGTGGCTCATGGAGCAATGAGAGGGAGGAAACTACCTCTCCCTGGCCAGGTTCAACAGAGCTCCTAGGGCCAGCAGACATGTAGGCTGCTGTGGCCTAGTAGGTGGGGTTTGGAGCAGGGATTGAGGCCCCTCTCCTCATTTCCCCACCTCCACTGACCTCCACTATCACTATCACTATCTTCCCGTTAATCATCTATTTGCTAGAGCAGGCACCAGTAATATCTCCATATGTCCTGTCTCATGCTAGTAGAATCCAAAGGCATCCACTTGCTCCAGGAACATAAAGAGCCTCAAAAAATTATATTAGGTCAAGGGAATGACCTAATACAAATGTTACTGGTATTTGGCATATCAATTTACAACACGAGCAACTTGCCAAGCTTGCCGTGCGGGTGGCGTACTGTTGTAGTCACCTCTAAATAAAGCAGCCGGACTGTAATAGTCTGGTCTGCTGGGTGGAGTTGTGACGAGAGGGAAGTCCGGATGTAGAAAATGGCGGGTCCCATGGAGTAGGGGAGGGTGGTCTGGCTTGTTGTGAAGTTCTGCTGGGGTGGCAGGCCAGGGCTAGAACCCGCCATGCCTCCCAGGCGCCTCACGAGCAGCTAGGGCACAGGGAGAGCAAGTAGCAGCTCTGCCCCATGTTTGAGAGTCTCTGGTTCAGCATACCTGGGCCAGATTGAAAAAAAAACTGTTGCCACTGACCTCCATCATCAGTTATGCCAGAGAAGAGAGTAGCCAGACGCACAACTGCTTCAGGTCCTACCCACGGCATCCAGCCTCTTTGCGGCTGCACCAGGCTTAGATAGCAACTAAGTTTAGGGCCAGGTCCTTCCCAGGACCTTGCCCATATATACATTTTAATGATCAATGCAGTTGCAACAAACAAGGGGGTTGGTGTGGAAATGGGGGTGGGCTTAAACCTTTAGTGGTGATAGGGGGCACATTGGTGGTCGAACTGGTGTTGAACAATGAATACTTGTGTCAACTGTAAAAATTTAAAAAAGCAAGGGAGCACCAAAATACCCTGGCTGCTCTCTTTATGTCTCCTCTGAGCAGTTTACAAGGGTCTGCCCTTCCACATTACAGAGCAAGGGTATGTCAAGTTTCTGACTCTAAACAAACAAAGGGGATTGGAGAGGAGGCATCTGTTATAATTAAAGCAGATGATTTATTCAAACAGTATAATCAAAACAGAAAATTCTGCCATTTGAGTTCATTTCTTGCTGGTTATAATGGTACTCTTTCTCTACTTTATTTGTGTTTTGGAACCATGCCCTGTGGTATGCAGAGGCTGTTATTCCCAGTCCTGAGTTTGAGGGTCTATACCAGCTGTACTCTGAAGACCATGGAACCAGAACCTCCTGCATGCTTAGCTTAGCCCTTTAAGCTACCACTCTGGCCCTCTATTATTGTTTTCATATGTCTTTCTGATGGAGAGTTCTCCAGTTAGGTTAATATGGAAAACAGTGTGATGTTTTTCCTCTTACAGGCTCTGATATTAGGTTACAAGAAAAGAATAGAAATTTAAACTTTGGAAATGAGTTTTTTCCATTGGACTTCAGGTTCTTCACTACTCAACTGAAAATTCTAGATTGCAAAAAATAAAAAAAATCAACCTCATTGCTGTATATTTTCATACTCAACTGTAACCATGGATTGATTAGTCCTAGACTTATCAATGCATTTCCATGATGACTTTGTTGTTAAATACACATGATCTCTCTGAAAATTAGTGCTGCCTGTTTATATGTTAAAAATGTAAATCAGAGACAGGGAAAGCTGTAGAAGGAGCTGCAGGAATTAGCACTTAAGTTCATTGCTTGTGTTTGCATTCATTATTCATCTACTACTCTTCTGTGTCCATAAAATTGAGATTCATTTTTTATATATGTATATGATCCTCTGTGTGTTTTCATTTCCTGAATTGCAATCCCTCTTCTGTTTCTTAAAGTTATTTTGCTGACAAATAACAGGCTGCTTGATTTTTGGATATATAAACAATATAACAATATAAAGAATAACAATATAAAGAAATATTATAATACTGTATTTTAAAATTTTTCTAATAATATAAAGAAATTATTTATTTTTATAGGAAGAATAAGGACTTAGTGAGGCAGAACTTTGCTGAGGTCTCATTTGTATATGGTGAAATATGGAGGATGAGACTCTCTTTCATTTTGAATCCTTGCTATTAGTGGTAGCCAAGAGATGACTGAAAAATGGAAGAACTTCCATGATATTCTCCAGTTAATCTTATGCATCATGGATAAACACTTTTCTCCCTTATTCTTGTTGCTTAGATTCATAACCAATGTCATTCCAGTGATCTCTGAACTGAGACTGGAACTTGGAACTCACTATACAGATTTTATATTCATTTCTTAGAAGTTCCAGAACAAAGTCATAAACTGGGTAGCATAAAATAATAGAAATATATTGTCCTATAGGTTTTAGAAACCACAAGTGAGAAATTAGCGAGGTCAAACTTTCTTCTGATGTTTTCAGACGGAGAGACTTCTTCTAGGTTTTCTGTGATTGCAGAAAATCCCTCGTGTCCCCTGGCTGCTAACTGCTTCACTCGGCTGTCTTCTCTTGCTATTTCTCCCTGTTTGTGTAGGCCATGACCAACTGCTTTCTTCCTAGAATAACACCAACTTTTTAAAAAATCATTTTAGAGCACACTCAATTCAGTACAGCCCTACCTTAACTTGACTGTATTTGCAAAACTTCTATTTCTAGATAAGGCTACACTCACAAGTTTTGAGCAGAGATGAATTTGAGAGAACACTTTGTTTTACACACTGCAGTATTTAAGTAGTGAAAAGCTACTCTATACCAAATCCACAAATCCAAGATAGAGGTTTTATTAGTTTTAAAAGTTATGCTCTATTTTATAAGTCTTACTTGTAGGCAATCTAAGGTTTTATTTCAAGTATTTTTAAGATAAAAATATGCTACACTCTGTAGATGGAGTTGCAGACATGAAAAACACTGAATTTGACACTCGATGAACTTGAATTCTTCAGTTTATCTGTGCCTAATAGGTAAGCTTGATAAATGTATTTCTGCTACCAACTGGCTGAATATTAAGTTCTTGATCACTTGACTTCCCATAGATCATCGATTACTCGAGCAGGCACCAGTAGCATCTCAATATATCCTGTCACATGCGAGATAGCCCAAGGGCATCTGTCCACTCCAGGAACATAAAGGGCCTCAAACCATTCCATCAAGTCATGGGAATGAGGTCTATAATTGTTACTGGTATTTGGCATGCCAAATACAACATAGGTAGCTTGCCGGGCTTTGCCATGAGGGTGGGATAATCTTCTAGTCACCTCAAGACTCCAGCATTTATTGATGTGTGGCTGCAAGCCGGGCTGTGATCAGCTCTTCTGCTGGGTGGAGTTCTAACGAGAGGGGAGTCTGGATGTGGAAAATGGCTGCCTTCATGGTGTGGGGGTTCCTCTGGCAGCTTGCGAGGCTCTGCTGGGGTAGCAGGCTAGGACTAGAACCCACCATCCCTCCTGGATGCCTCGTGATCAGCTGGGCACAGGGAGAGCAAGTAGCAGTTCTGCCCTATGTGTGTGAGTCTCTCATAATCCTCATTCCCCATAAACTCTCCAGTTCGATGCAAATAGAATGATCGCTGAAGTGTACAGAATGAGAAAGATCCTGAAAGGAGCTGGTGCTAAAGTACATTGAGTCTAAGATTAAACTGTGGTGGCGGAGCCACCGTGTATCTGGAGTCTCTGTCTTGTGTTGGTTGGCTGTGGTGGCCGGAGCTCAGGCTCACACCCACTGAGCCTGGAGGCTGGGGACTGGGTGGAGGCCCCTAATCCTTGTTCTAAGTCCATCAGGTGCTGCCGCCTGCATGGCGAGCAGGCCATAGGAGCTATGTAGGACCACGACCAGGTGCTGGCCGAGCCTTTTGCTTTTCCCCCAGGAACTCCATAGGGCCACTCACCATGAGGCCAAGCTGCGTAGCCGTGGATCTGGAGTCTCTGTCTCAATAATGTTCTTTTATTAAAATTAAGATAGATAACTTAAGCTTCTCAGACAGAGACAGAGCTTAAGTTAATCTATTTTAATTTTAAAAAAGAACATTATTGATTTAACCATTGCTGAGCTTATGATTAAATATAATGATATTTGTAGTTTTGAGACACAGAAAGTTTCAGGTTCACTTATTATACACACACTCAATTTGTACTGATCTTAGTGACAAACTTGCTATTTCCAGATTCTCTGTCCTGCTTCAGTGATCAGTATGGGCATCACAACTTCATATCACACTTTGAATGTAACTGGAAATGGAATAATGTTTTCAGATTTTTTTATATTTCATTGTTAGTGTACAGAAATAAAACTGATTTTATGTATTTACCTTGCATCCTATAACTTTACTAAATTAATTTTCTAGCTCTACTAGAGTTTTTTGTGGATTATCTAGGATTCTCTACATAAAGACTGTATCAAGTGGAAATATAGGGTTTTTTTTCCTGTTTAGATGCTTTTGGGGGTAAGATTGTACCTGATTTTTTCTTTCTTTCTTTCTTTCTTTCTCTTTCTTTTCTTTCTTTCTTTCTTTCTTTCTTTCTCTTTCTCTTTCTTTCTTTCTTTCTCTTTCTTTCTTTCTTTCTTTCTTTCTTTCTTTCTTTTCTTTCTTTCTTTCTTTCTTTCTTTCTTTCTTTCTTTCTTTCTTTCTTTCTTTTTCTTTCTTTCTTTCTTTCTTTCTTTCTTTCTTTCTTTCTTTCTTTCTTTCTTTCTTTCTTTCTTTCTTTCTTTTTCTTTCTTCTTTCTTTCTTTCTTGGTTTGCTTTTTTGATCACCCCAAGCAATGCTCAGGGGTTACTCGGCTCTACACTCAGGATTACTCCTGACATGTTTGGGGGGGCAGGGGGACCAAATGGGATGCCAGGGATTGAACCTGGGTCTGTCTCATGCAAGGTAAATGCTCTACCCTCTGTATTATTGCTCCGCTCCATTGTGCCTAGTTTTTTTTTCTAATCTAGAGCCACCATACAATGTGGACTATATATCATGAACATATCCTTCCTTGTCTTATTCCTGATTTGAGGGAGTTAGAACACTTTCTGTATTCTGCTAGGCACTATATGGTGTTACTTATGGGTCTTGTCAAGTCTTTTTCTTCATGAATTGTGATTTAAAATGATAGTATGTATTTCTTCTTTATTCCGTTAATGTGATATATTATACTGGATGGTTCTTACTACGACCTTTTATATTTCTGTAAGAAACTCCACTTAATGATAATGTATAATTTTCTTAACGTGCTGCCAAATTAAGTTTGCAAGTATCTGTTGAGAATGTTAAGGCCAGTCACTTTTAAGTGGAATAAAATTAATTGTAATTATATTATAATGCAACTAATATTCATTGAGCAACTAATTTTCTTTAGTGATATGCACCTTATTTCATACTTCTAGCTTCCAAAATTATAACACAATAGATGGATTTATTTTAAGGTAATGGTTGTTGGCATTTTGTCATAGCTGCCTAATGTCTGTTGTACTAAAAATCTGTTGTATATGAGTTAGTTTCTATACAAGAGATTATTAGTTGTTAATATATAATACACTGTTTCACAAGTATCATTATTCCAATCAATGATTCTCTCAACTCCATGTTAAACATTAAAAATGTTATCTAAGAGAAGCTGTAATGAAAATACTTTCATTAGTAAATATGTTATTAGAAAACAGTTCAAATCATGGACTCCTTGTCAATGATATTCTTTTAAAAAATATTCACTTACTTTTATTACAACACTATGATTACAAAGTTATTCACATTTGAATGTTAAACAAATAATATTGCAGTATTTATGCCATCACTAGCGTCAGCTCCTCTCCACCATTATACCTCAGATTCCTTCCCATATGCCTACCTCCCCCCCTGCTGCCTCCAACTTGCTCTCTTGGCAGGCACCTTACTAAATTTGGTTGTTGAAATTTGTGTTTCTTGATTTCAGTGTTGTTGACTCTGGTTTGGATATTTGGTCCTATCATTCCTTAACACAACCTTTGTACTTTAATTCCTTGATCTGATCTCATTGCTTCTCACTAGTCTCATCTTCCCTCCCTTCTACTCTTTCTCTCTTTCTTCTCCCTATACTTTGGGGCCAACATTGATATAAGCATTCCCCTATTAACCCATTGCATTCCTTCATTCAGCTATTCTAAATACCACATATAGGTGACATAATCTTCTATTTATCTTTCTCATGGCTTACATAATTTAAGCGTGTTATCTTTCAGTTCCATCCATATTGTAGTGAATAGCATGATTTCATCCACTGCATGACTTTCTAATAAAAGAACTATAGCCTCAACTATTCACTTACACAAATTCTAGTTTCCATATGAACTTTAGAGTAATATCTCTAAATAACCTCGGAATGCACTATAGTTTGGCTTATCTATACATCCACTTGGCAATGTTTCCCAAATTAGTGAGCTCTACAACATGCCATTCCCAGATGCACAGATTTTATATAAAATGTGCTATTTGCTTCAGTATTAAATTTCAAGTTTTGCCAGGTTTTAAATCATTTGGAATCATCAAGTATGAATTTACCTATAATTTCAGAAGATGATGTTCAAACAATGTCAAAATGTTATAGACCTCAGTTCTGAAATTAGGATGGATTTGAATCATGACACAAACATCTATGAATTCTTAAACCTATCTATTTAACATTTTTTGTTCACCTATTTTCTCCTTGTTGTTCACACAATAACAATTGTATCTATTTAATAGCATCTCAGGAGCATTACATTTTTAAAAATGCAAGCAAGCTGTTTAGAATCATGACCAGCACACACCAATTAATGATGCCTCTTATCATAATTATGCTATTGGTTAATGGGCAATCAACTTCTCTCTTCCGGTGAAATTTAAATCTATCTAGGGAGAATTGGCAACTTACTGAATTACATATTACTGAATTACATTATTTTTTCTGTAGCTTTATCTGGAGAAATATAATAATAGAAGAATAAGGTGGAGGTAGGAATAAGAAAACAATGATGTAGAAAATAATTCTGCCACTCTTCCTGAAATAGGTGATGTGATGCTGAGTTGTGAAGGCAGAGAATTTCAAAGCTTTCTGCTCTGAAATAAATAACATGGAATATGAATGACCAGAGGTCTCACACAACAAGGAAGAATTAAGTAAGGTAAGTTGCCCTAATTTTCCCATAGAAAATGCACTGCATGCCAAATTAAATGTGTTCATTTGCAAAATGAGACATAATTCTGAAAGTGGTCATCTAAAAAGCTATTTAGTATCTATAATAAATTTGATTACATCAAAAATAATTATATCTTCTTAATACGGTGCACACTTTTGCTGGGAATTTTCCTTTCTGTTCTATTGATAATGAGTTTGCCAGTATATTTTGTTTATCTCTATTCCACAGATGGAGTGAAGTCACCTGGTATTTGTCCTTTTCCTGTGATTTATTTCACTTAAAATGATGATCTCTAGTTCCATCCAAGTAGAATTGAATTGAAAAATTTCATATTTTAAGCTACTCATTTGTCATTAGACATTTGTATTATTCCTATGTCCTGATTATTATATTAAGTGCTGAAATGAACATAGGTGTGCATACATCTTTTAAATTAATGTTTCTGTGCTTTCAAGATTGATGCTAACAAGTTAAATTTGAGTCATTCATACAAGTTCTAATCTTTAGGATTTTTCTCTGTTCCACTCTTCATTTCACAAATCTGTAATGCCCATAACCCTCATGACAACACATAAAAAGGTTGATAATGAGTTATAAGACATGTTTTAGAAGCATTGAGTGGCAGGAAAATGTTCAGTTATTACTCCATTGAAATCACTTTCTTTGATATTATTAGTTATCATAATAGAAATCAAACAAATCCATCCTCAAATACAACACTCATGGATGGCTCAATAAAATATATTGTGTTGGGCTGAGCCTTAGCACAGCAGGTAAAAAGGTATTTGCCTTGCATGCAATTAGGCTTTTTTATTTTTGGCAAGCAAGAATTTATTAAATATTTTTTCAATTTTACCTGCTGTGATTCTTCATCTCAGCCATGACAAATTACTCTTACATTTTTATCACTTTGAGGACATGTGCAAGTCACTGGCTATGGCATTTATTTTTCATATTATCTAAAGTCATTAGCTATATAAAAAGACAGGCTATGAAATTTACATTTATCCTCATCTTTAATCTTCTTGCTAGGCTCCACATTCCTTTGGTGTGCCACAAACCATACTGAATTACTTGTTGCTCAGATTGTCAAATACAAATTTTTTTTTTTTTGTGTGTGTTTTATTTATTTATTTATTTATTTTAAATTTTTTATTATACCACCGTGAAACACACATTTACAAAGGTGTTCATAATTGGTTCTTGGGTAATCACAGTGTTCCAGCACTTCATCCTCTCTACTAGTGCCCCATTTCCACCACCAATGTACCCTCTCCCTACTACCCCCACCCCCCTTAATAGCAGGTACCCCAGCTTTCCTCTCTTTCTCTCTCTATCTCTCTCACTGTCTCTACATCTCTCTCCCTCTTATTTTACACATTATGGCTAGCCCTGCAGATATTTAGAGTTTATCACTTAAGTCTCTTTGTGTATATTCAGTGGTGAGTTTAATCTGCCATTACCATTCTATATTTATTAAAACACTGGTATCTATATCCTATTAATGAATGCAGCACCTATATCTGTCCTTTTCCTTCTGACTAACTTCACTGAGTATGATAGACTCCATGTCCATCCATTTTGCAGGTAAATTTCATACTTCATCCTTTCTGACAGCCGCATAGTATTCCATAGTGTAGATGAACCACAGTTTCTTTAGCCAGTCCTCTGTTCCCGGCATTTAGGTTGTTTCCAGATTCTAGCTATAGTGAATAGCGCAGAGATGAATAAAGAAGTACAGATAGTATGAACCAAATTTTAAACAAACAACTAAACCAAAATAACACAACAAAATGTGTTTCCAACTTGAACTTGGTACTTTAGTAGGACAGACACAAGTTGACTGCTCAGAATATTTTTGAAGTCTTTTTTTTTTTTGCGCCACTCTCACCTCTTTTATTTAATATAGTACTGAAGTACTTACACAGCAATTAGAGAAGAAAAGGACATCAAGGGCATCCAGATAGGCAAGGAAGAAGTCAAGCCATCACTATTTGCAGATGACATGATATTATACCCAGAGAACCCTAAACTCTACCAAAAAACTCCTAGAAACAATAGATACATATAGTAGAGTGGCAGGATACAAAATCAACACCTAAAGTCGGTGGACTTCCTATATACAAATAACAAAAGAGAAGAAAGGGACAATAATGAAACAATTCCATTCACAATTGTGCCAGAAAATCAAATATCAATACAAATTTTTTCCTGACATCCCATATAGTTCCCCGAGAACTGCCAGAAATAACTCCTGAGCGCAGAGCCAGGAGCATGCCTGGGTGTGACTCAAAAAGAACAAAAAAAAAAAAAAAATTGTGTATGAAAACATGAGAATGGGACAGAGAGGTAGAAAGATCATATATAGGGACTTAGGCATCGGTAGAAAAGTAGAGAAGTTAGAAAAATTCTACAAACACTATCCTTTTTTGAGAATAAAAGGTGAGTAATGGCTTCTCACCTAACACAAATAAAGCCAAAGAAGACCAAATATGTGTTCTCCCAATCATCTGAAAGAAATGGGATTCTCTTCTACACTTGGTTCAGTTGAGGGAGGGATTTTTCCTCCCTTGAAAACAGACTTCCTCCCCTATTTTGGAAGCAACACCAGTCTTTGTCTCTGGTCTCATTGAGCCTGGCTTCTTCGCATTTATTTGTTTTCTCCTCCTTTGCTACCCCCATGGCATTTTTCCTTTACTTACAAGAGTCCTCAAAACCTGAAACAGCAGTAAGCTGCGATTAAAAATTAACAAGAGCCTCGGAGGGAAAGTACCAAGAGGCGTTTGGTTCTGAGATCGGTAATCTTTTGAGGTTCTTTAAATACCCAATTATTTTCAGGACACCTGCAGAACAGAAACCACAGGACATGGGAAATAAGTTTTCAGGCTGGGGGGAATATATTTTGGAGCAAAATTTTTTTAACTTAGAGAAAAAAAAAAAAATTATGTTTATAGTGTCATTCTTCATTACCCACCCCCACCCCCAATATTTCCACCTATAAGCATTTTTTTTTCTTAATCGTTTCAGGTGACTGACCCTGCAGGAATGAGAAGAATTCATCTGTAGTATAAACTTCATCACTCTGCAAAGGCTCTTCACTTTCCCAGGAGGTAAACAATCTATGTAGAACACAAACAGAAAGCAGAGGGTGAATTAAAAAATCAGGCCTAGTGATGCTCGTTGATGTATCATATCTCAATTCAACCAAAAAAAAATACTTAAACCTGATATGTCAATAAATTGAGAAGCACTGGTTTGGTTGGTGAACTGTGTTTCTTGAATGAGAAAAAATAAAATCCTCCCATAAATTAGAGACTAATGAGTGAACCAAACCATAAAATGGGCCCTTAATACTGCCACAATGAATCTATAGGAAACGTTTTTCCTAGCACTTTCATTCTGCCATTTTCTCAAAACCTATATTGTAGTAAAATATTTATGGGTGGCACTCCAGAAACATAGTATTTATGATGTCAAAACAGGAAGGATTTTATCTGATGAGCACATTTTCATTTAGCCATGGAAGCACAAACTGCTGCTGAATTACAGATGTGGAAACAAATCAGTCAGGGTGAAAATGATTTGTTTAGCCATAGATGAGGTTGTCAGGAAGCTGTAGCTATGTAATATGGCTCAGAGGAAAAATCTATGTTATCATTTCTTTCCAACAGGTTGTCAAAAATTAGCAAGCTGAGAGGATTTTTGTGACAAAACCAGGAAAGATAAAACAAAGAATGGGTTGAATTTGAAATGTAGTGTTAATGGAATGCTGAATTATTAGTATTGCAGAAAAAAATTAAATTATGGTATTCTAGCAGAGTCAATTTGACTGTGACTTTTTATTACGTATGTTATTTTTCAATCAAACCAATGTCGTTTTTCCAACTAACTGTTAACTTTAAACAGGAACGAAGCTCAAGCAGATCTGGAATTATGTTTCCAGAATTGTCTCCCAGGTTTTACTGGTGTTACTGTAAATCACTTAGCTCTGAAATGAGTATTATGCATTCTGTTCTGCAGAAAAAAAAAAATGATTGTGTCCATGATGGTCTACACACTACAATTATAAATTGGATGATGAAATTACTTAGAAGATTAAAGCTTGAGAATAAGGGAAATTAAACATACAAAATAATATCACTTAACATTTATTGACCATTTATCTAGAGTTTGCAGGGGCGAAAAAATTACTCAGCACTCTGACCGAATATAATTTATATGACTCATATTTCTTTATTCCCTGATTTTTATATTGCTAGAAACACATTTCATTTGTTTATTTTTATTGTTTTATATATTTATTTTCATTTTCTTTTATAAAAGAACCCTGAAAAGATTAATTCTCCTTAGGATCAAATGCATTACGCTGAAGAGAGATTACTAAAATACATTAATACATCGTTTATTACTTTTCAAATGTTGGTATTTCTCTGATCCAGAGACTCACAGATATGGCAGAGCTGCTACTGGCTCTCCCTGTGCCTAGTTGCTCACGAGGTTCCTGGGAGGGATGGCGGGTTCCCAGCCCTGGCCCGCCACCCCAGCAGAGCCTCGCAGTTAGCCAGAGGAACCCCATACCATGAGGGCCGCCATTTTCCATACATTCGGATTCCTCTCAGAGCCCACCCAGCAGAAGAGCTGATCACAGCCTGGCCTTCATGATCGCAAAGCCGGATGTGCATTTTCACGGCAGCGCTGAGATCAGGAGGTGACTGCTGCTATATTCCCCACCTGAACAGCAGAGCCTGGCAACCACGCAGTGTCATATTTAATAGGCGTGCAGCCAAATACCTCAGCAATAATTATAGACCTCATTCCTATGTGACCTTCGATAACACTTGTGGGCTCTTTATGTTCCTGGAGCCAGCAGATGCCCTTAGGCTCTAATCAGTGTGCTTATACAGACATATGGAGATGTTACTGGTATTGCTCCGAGCAAATCCATGGTGAAACAGGGAAGACAAGGACAAGTGTTGTTTCTCTGTTTTATGCAAAAAATAAAATTGAAATACTTTCAGCTCCTAACTTTCAAAGACTTTGTAGTCTGTCCCCTTAGCCAGCATGATAGAAAACACAAGAAGTATTGTAGTTTGTATATTGATTAAAATGGCTGGTCGCAGGGATCAATTTGACAAAATACTAAGCTTTTATTTCAATTTTATAGATGAAATAGGGCACAAAGTTCCTGCAAGTATATGCTATTATTTATCCAAATGGGTTTTAACTGAACATTATCTTGAGAGATTAGGCTGACCCTGAGTTCTATCATTCTTTGATTGAATCTGGATCTTATTTTATCCTTTTTGGTTAGCAGAGAGTCATATTTTTTTTCTCTTTGGATGTTTCCCAATATCCCATA
>JAJIBD010026673.1:0-11815 GCA_021461705.1 Cryptotis parvus
GCCATCACTAGCGTCAACTCCTCTACCATTATACTCAAATTCGCCCCACCCTTTCCTCCCCTGCTCTGCCTACAACTTTGCTCTGCTAGCAGGCACCTTACTAAGGCCCAGATTTATTAAATTGTATTTCTTGAATTTCAGTATTATTTATTGACTCTATAGTTTTAAGATATTTTGGTCTTCCCGCCCTCATTACTGAACACAACATGACACTTTAATTCCCTTGATACAGAATGCATTGCTTCTCACTGAGTCTCATCTTCCTCCCTTCTACTCTTTCTCTCTTCTTCTCCTATACTTTTGGGATAACATTGATATAAAGCATTCCCCTTCTTATTTACCATTTATCTTTACATTCAGCTATTACCAATACCACATATAGAGTGACATAATCTTCTATTTATCTTTCTCTTGGCTATACATAATTAACGTGTTATCTTTCTGGTTTCCATCCATATTGTCAAGTGAATAGCATGATTTCATCCCACTGATTGACTTTCTAATAAAGAACTATAGCCTCAGCTATTGCACTTACACAAATTCCTAGTTTCCATAATAATTTTGAAGTAATATCTAAATAACTCGGAATGCACTATAGTTTGGCTTATCTATACATCCATACAGCAATGTTTTCCCAAATTAGTAGAACTCTACAACATGCCGCATTCCCAGATGCACAGATTTTATATAAAATGTACTTCTTTAGCGTAAGTAATAAATTTCAGGAGATTTTAGTTTTTAAATTGTTTGGAATCTGTATCAAGGCCCATGAATTTACCTATAATTTCAGAGAAGATGATGTTCAAACAATGTCAAAATATTGTATGAACCTCAGTTCTGAGAGTGAGATGGATTTGAATCATGACTTTTAGCATCTATGAATTCTTAAACCTATCTATTTAACATTTTTGTTCACCTATTTCTCTTGTTTATTACACAATAGCAATTGTATCTGTTAATAGCATCTCAGAGTTTTACATTTTTAAAAATACCAAAAAGCAAGCTGTTTTGAAATGTGAGCCGACTTTTTTCCATTAATTGTTACCTCTTATCATGAGTATGCTATTGGTTAATGGAGCAATCAGCTACTCTCTTTCATTGAGGAATTTAAATCTATCTAGGGAGGGTGGCAGCAGCTTACTGAATTACATATTACTGAATTAAGTATTTATTTTTCTGTAGCTTTATCTGAAATATAATATAGAGAAAAGAATAAAGGTGGTAGAATGAAAACAATGAGTATGAAAATAATTCTGCCACTCTTCTTCTGCAAATAAGAGTGATGTAGTACTTTGGAGGTGTGAAGACAGGAGATTTCAAAGCTTTCTTTCCCTGAAATAAATAACATGGAATATGAATGACCAGAAGGGGAGTCTCTCACACAACAAGAAGAAAAAATTAAGTAAGTGAATTGCCCTAGTACCACATAGAAAATGCGCTGCATGCCAAAATTAAATGTGTTCATTTTGCAAAATGAGACATAATTCTGAAAGTGGTCATCTAAAAGCTATTTAGTATCTATAATGAGAATTTGATTACATCAAAAACTAGTATATCTTCCTTATCTAGATTGCACTTTTGCTGAATTTTCTTTCTGTTCTATTGATATGTGGGATTTGCCGAGGCACTCATTTGTTTATCTCTATTCCACAGATGGTAAGAAGTCACCTGGTATTTGTCACCAGCCGATTTCACTTAAAATGATGATCTCTAGTTCCATCCAAGTAGAATTGAATTAGAAAAATTTCACATATTTTAAGCTACTCATTTGTCGTGGGCATTTGTATTGTTTCTATGTCACAATTATTATATTAGAGTGCTGGGAAATGAACATAGTGTGCATACATCTTTTAAATTAATGTTTCTGTGCTTTCAAGATTGATGCTAACAAGGTTAAATTTAGTCACATTCATACAGTTTAATCTTTAAGATTTTTTCTCTGTTCCCTCCTTCATTTCACAAATCTGCAATACTTTAGCCCTCATGACAACACATAAAAGGTTGATAATGGTATAAGACATGTTTAGAA
Organism: Cryptotis parvus; assembly: GCA_021461705.1. Classification (NCBI taxonomy): domain Eukaryota; kingdom Metazoa; phylum Chordata; class Mammalia; order Eulipotyphla; family Soricidae; genus Cryptotis; species Cryptotis parvus. The sequence goes on from JAJIBD010026673.1 coordinate 2,030, forward strand.
GCATTGAGTGCGAGAGAAAATGTTCAGTTATTACTCCATTGAAATCACTTTCTTTGATATTAGTAGATTATCATAATAGAAATCAAACAAATCCGTCCTCAAATACGACACTCATGGATGGCTCAATAAAAAATATTGTGTGTAGAGGCTGGAGCCTTGCTTTAACTTGGGGCCAGGGACAGCATTTGCCTTGCATCCCATTGAGCTTTATTTTGGTAAGCAAAATTTATTAAATATTTTCAATTTTACCGCTGTGATTCTTCATCTACCACAGCCATGACAAATTACTCTTACATTTTTATCATCTTGAGGACATGTGCAGAAGTCACTGGCTCATAATTTATTTTCATATTATCTCTAAAGTCATTAGCTATATAAAAAGACAGGCTATGAAATTTGCATTTATCCCTCATCTTTAAAATGCTTCTTGCTAGGCTCACATTCCTTTGAGTGTGCCTAGCATTACTAGATACTTGTTGCTCAGATTATCGAAATACAAATTTTTTTTTTTTTTGTGTGTGTGTTTTATTTATTTATTTATTTTAAATTTTTTATTGGCTCACCACCGTGAAACACACATTTACAAAGAGTGTTCATAGTTAGTTTCTTAATGTGCAGTGTTACAACACCCATCCCTACACCAGTGACCCATTTACTGTGTACCCCTCCCTCACCGTCCCCACCGCACCTTAATAGCAGGTAACCCAGTTTACTCTCTTTCTCTCTATCTCTCTCACTGTCTCTGCATCTCTCTCCCTCTTATTTTACACATTATGGCTAGCCCTGCAGATATTTAGTTAACATCATAAATCTCTTTGTGTATATTCAGTGAGTTTTAATCTGCCATTACCATTTACCATATTTATTTAAACATTTTTGAGTATCTATATCCTATTAATGAATGCGATCATTCTATATGTCTTTTTCCTTCTGACTAATTTCTCCAGTATGATAGACTCCATGTCCATCCATTTGCAGGATAAGAATTTCATAATTTCATCCTTTCTGGCAAGCATAGTATTCCATGAGTGTAAGATGAACCACAGTTTCTTTGCCAGTCACTACTGTTCTGCTCCAGGCATTTAAGAGTTGTTTCCCAGATTCTAGCTATAGTGAATAGGCGCAGAGGATGAAGATAAGTACGAATGAGTATTAAACCAGAATTTTACAAACAAACAACTAAGCCGAAATAACTTACAAGCAAAAATGTGTTTCCAACTTGAACTTGGTACTTTATTAGGACGAACCTGAGATTGGCTACTCCAGAATATTTTTGGGAAATCTTTATTTTTTTTTGCCCACTCTACACTCTTTATTTAATATAATGCTGAAAATGCCACCACTGCGTTGAGTAGAAAAAAAGAAGAACCAGAGCATCCAGGCCGAGGCGAGAAAAAGAAATCAAATATCACTATTTACAGAATGGCGCAATGTGCCACAAAGGAACCCTAAACTCTCAGTAACTACCACAAAGCTGACACACATATAATGGATAGCAGAATGCAAAATCAACACCCAAAGGCCGGTGGGTACCACCTGCCACAAATAACAAAAGGAGAAAGGGACACATTAAAGGAACTCAATTCCATTCACAATTGTGCCACAGAAAATCAAATATCAAATACAAATTTTTTCCTGACATCCCTTATAGTTCCCGAGAACTGCGAGAGATGGTCCTGAGCGCGGGAGCCAGGGCATGCCTGAGTGTGACTCCAAAAGCAAAAAAAAAAAAAAAGTGTGTATGGCATGAGAATGGGACAGAGAGAGTAGAAAGATCATATATAGGAGGACTTAGGCATCTGGTAGAAAAGTAGAGATTTAGAAAAAAAATTCTACAAACACTATCTTTTTTGAGAATAAAAAGGTGATAATGGCTTTCACCTAACACAAATAAAGCCAAAGAAGACTAAATATGTGTACCTCCCAATCATCTGGAAAGAAATGGGATTCTCTTTTCCTACACTTGGTCTTAGTTATGGAGATTTTTTCTCGACTGTAAACGACTTCCTCACCATATTGTAGGAAACAAAACCAGTCTTTGTCTGCTTGGTCTCATTGAGCCTGGCTACTCTGGCATTTATTTGCTTTCTCCCTCCTTTGCTACCCCTAGGCATTTTTCCTTTACTTACAAGAGTCCCAAAAACCTGAAACAGTCAGTAAGCTGATTAAAAATTCAATTTGAGCCCTCGGAGAGGGAAGGAGTACCAAAGAGGCGTTTGGGTTCTAATGGCCCAGTAATCTTTTGAAGTTCTTTAAATACCCATTATTTTCAGGACACCTAGAACCGAAACCACAGGACACATGGGAAAATAAGTTTTCAGGCTGGAGGAAATATATTTTTTGAGCAAAATTCTTTTTTAATTTCTAGAAAAAAAAAACTATTTTATAGTGTCATTCTTCATTACCCACTTCACCCAATATTTCCACCCTATAAGAATTTTTTCTTAATCGTTTCGGGTGACTGACCCTGCAGGAATGAGAAGAATGCATCTGTAGTATAAACTTCATCACTCTTTTGCAAAGAGCTCTTCACTTTCCCAGGAGGCAACAATCTATGTAGACACAACACAGGAAGCTGAGGGTAATTAAAATCTGGCCTCGGTGATGTCCGGTAAGGACGGTGTACTACATCCATCCCAAATCCAAAAAAAAAATACTTAAACCTGATAGGTCAATAAATTGAGAAGCACTGGGTTTGGTTGGTGAACTGTGTTTCTTGAATGAGAAAAAAAAATATTTCTCCCATAAATTAGAGACCAATGAGTGAACCAAACCATAAAAATGGCCCCTTAATATTTGCCACAATGAATCCATAGGAAACGTTTTTTCCCTAGAACTTTCATCCTACCATTTTCTGGAAACCCTATGTGGTAGTCTAGTAAAATATTGGTGGGTGGCACTCCAGAAACATAGTATTTATGATGCTTTACCGAACAGGAAGGATTGTATCTGATTGGATACATTCTATTGAGCCATGGGAAGTCACAAAACTTTGCTGAATTACAGATGTGGGGGAAACAAAACTCAAAGCCCAGGAGTAAAAATGATTTTTTAGCCATAGATGAGGCTGTCAGGTGAACTAAGGCTGTAATAGATGTGTGGTCAGAGGAAAATCTATGTTATCATTTCTTTCCAACAGGTTGTCAAAAAAGTAGCGAAGCCAGAGAGGATTTTGTGACAAAACCAGGAAAAGATAAAAAAAAGAATGGGTTTGATTTTAAATGTAGTGTTAATGGAAACGCTTGAATGACAAGCATTGCAGAAAAAAATTAAGTTAAGGTATTCTAACTTGGGCAGAGTCAATTTGGACTGTGACTTTTTATTACGTGTGTTATTTTCAATCAAATTCCCAATGTTTTTTTCCAACTAACTGTCTAACTTGAACAGGAACAGCTCACAGATCTGATCTATGTTTCCAAGAATTGTCTAGTAAGGAACACTGGTGTTACTGCAAATCACTTAGCTCTGAGAAATGAGTATTATGCATTCTGTTCTGCTGCGAAAAAAATGATTATGTCCATGATGGTCTACACACTACGATAATAAATTGGATGATAGAAGTACTTAGAAGATTAAAGCTTGAGAATAAAGGGAAATTACAGCACAGAAATAATATCCCACTTAACATTTTATTGACCATTTGTCCTCTAGAGTTTGTAGGAAAAATTATTCAACACTCTGGTGAGAATATAATTTATATGACTCATATTTCTTTATTCCTGATTTTTATATTGCTAGAAACACACATTTCATTTGTTTATTTTTACATTGTTTATATATTTATTTTCATTTTTCTTTTATCAAAGGAATCTGAAAAGATTAATCTCCCTTAGGATCAAATACATTAGCTGAAGAGAGATTACCAAAATACACTAATATCAGTTTATTACTTTTCAAATGTTGAAGTATTTCTCTGGATACAGAGACTCCACAGATATGGGGACAGGACTGCTACACGGCTCTCCCTGTGCCCAGCTGCTCACGAGAGCTCCTGGAGGGATAGCGGGGTCTAGCCCTGGCCCCTTTTTAGCAGAACCTCGCAAGAGAAGCCAGAAGGAGACCCCACCGCAGGGAGCCGCCATTCACATTCGGACTCCTCTCCTCAGAGCTCCACCCAGCAAGAAAGAACTGATCACAGCCTGGCTCACATGACTGCAAAGGATGTGCATTCATCAATAAATGGAGATCGAGAGTGACTACATTAGTATTCCACCTGAACAGCAGAGCCTGGAGCAGAAGCTAAGTGTGTCATATTTAATATGCCAGAAATACCAGTAACAATGCCCATGAACCTCGTTGCATGACCTGATGCAAGGAAGATAATTTGAGGCTCTTTTATGTTCCTGGAACTAACGAATGCCCTTAGGCTCTACTAGCATGAAGAGGCAGGTTTTTATATGGAGATGATACTGTGAGAGTAGCTGTTCCAAAGCACAAATCCATGTATTTGAACTTAGGAAGACAAGTGACAAGTGTTGTTTCTCTGTTTTTATGCAAAATAAAAATTGGAACACTTTCAGTCTAACTTTCAAAGACCACATGATCTGTCCTTAGCCAGCAAGATAGAAAACACAAGAAATATTGGTAGTTTGTATGTTGATTACATTATTGGTCAGTAGGGGATCAATTTGACAAAATACTAAGCTTTTATTTCAATTTATAGATGAAATAGGGACACAAAGTCTCTCTGCAAAGGCTTGTATGCTATTATTTATCCGATTGGGTTTCTAACTGGACATTATCTTGAGAATTAGGTTGACCCCTGAGTTCACGTGTTCTTTTGATTGAATCTGGATCTTATTTTATCCTTTTTGAATTGCAAGAAGTCATATTTTTTTTGGATGTTTCCAATATCTATAATCATACTTCCTTGTACTTAAACACTAAATTGTGTATATTGCTGCTAAATCTTCTATCTCTAAGCTTAATCTTTTCTGTTCTTTTCTTTAAAATTCGCCAATCCCTGTTTATTGTTTTTTTTATCATGTGCTGTTTTCTGATCCTACCAGAGTCAAACTGAATTTAAGAGTAAAAAAGGAGGGACCACTATAGAGAGTGCAGATCTATCTAAAGAACATGGTTTTCAAACATTTTAATATGAAACCATTCTGAGCAATGTAAATGATAGTGCATTGGTTGTTTTGATTTGCATTTCCTATGTGAGAAATAGTCCTTTATAAGAATGTGTGTGAATGCAGTCAAATGCCGGAGGACAGACACTCCCGGACCCACAGCTGCACAGCTTGCAGCCTCGTAATGGGGCGGCCCATGGGTTCCAGAGGGCGGTAAAGGCTCAATCAGCCCCTAGCCGTGTCCTGCGGCTCAGCAATACAAGCCCCTGCTGTAGGACTTGGAGGCGGGGAATTTGGGCCCCTCCACCCATTCCTCAGACTCCCATGGCGGTAGGTGTCCCTGAGCTCCCAGCACCCACAACCAACTGCTGGAAGACAGACACTATAGGAGCAACTCCAGAAATGCAGTATCTTAAAAACTATAATGAATTTTAGCACCAGGTCCTTCTTGAGATCTTTCACATTTAACTGTAGCTGATCATTCTAGTTTGCAACAAACTGGAGGTTATAGGAGGGTATTGGTCCTTGCTGAAGTCCCGACAACAGTGTCAGGACAGAGGTTCTCTTCTACCTCCGAGGACGCTGGGGAGACAGATGAAAATCTTCAATCCGGTGCAGTTCCAAAAAGAGCTTTTAATAGTAAAAAAGCCTCTTCCCACAGCACTCCAATATAATGAAACAAATCTCTAGCTCTGAATACGAACTTACAGAGACCATTGCTAAATCCCCAAGTCTCATCAAAGAGAGAAAGAGAATTCACCAGGACCTAAAGTCCTACCTAGAAGGGGCAAAAAGGCCGAAAAAGACCACCGCCAAAGCCAAAAGCAAAAGCCAGGTACCAGAAGCCAAGAAGCCAAAGCTAAAAGCTCCAAAGGACCAAAAAGCGAACGAAGGGCCTCAGTAGTCAGCCCCATATACTCCAAAGTACAATCCAGGAGGGGCGTGCCTAAAAAGAACCCTAAACAGAGTGTAGAGGTACTGCACTATTGCAGGTATAAACAAAAGTTATGACCAACACTAAGCCAAGATTATCTCTTATGTAAAATACTGAGATGAGGCTGTATAAAGTAATACCTCTCTTAACTTCATGAAGCTTCAAGCAATCTAGATGGTATCCCACAAGGTCCTTCTTACTAATATCGAACATCGAGGTGATTCTGAGTACTTGTTCTGTATTATGAAAAGCTACATTTGCCTGCTTGAGCAAACATCATGATCCTTCCTTAGTCTTCCTTTAGAGGTCTCAACGAGTGCCAGGGGTGGACGTCTCCTAGTAAATTCTAACTGTGCTGGGTGAGTGGGTATAAAGAGGAGCTGTGCCCAATCCAGAAAATATGGGAAGTCTTAGTAGATGTATAGAGCCAGAAGTTATTCAATAAAGGTGGGATTCTGTAACTGCCACACCCTCCAGCAGTGTTGCATAGCTGAGAAGTCTCCATTAGAATGAAACTTGGCTTAAATAGATTAAACTGGGAGCGGCAACAACAAAGCTTTCCCTGGATAGCTAAACTACACTCAACCGGGAATGCGAGGGTATGATGTCACACTAGAACTCTTTCACTGTGAATATGCACATAGGAACATGCATCACTTGATCATAAATCCGTTATTCATCGATTTGGTCGGCCAGGCTGGTAACATTTCCATTGGACCCTATCACGTGCCAATGGCCAATGGCTGTTTGATTCAGGAATATGAAGAGCCTCAAACCGTTTCTGCATTAAGTCTTAACAAAGGAAGTCTGACCATCTTATGGGTAGAAGTGGCACGTGATCTTTTGCATCCGTGGGATCCAGTGGTAATGCCCCTAGTCAGTGGTTTCGTCTCCAAATCGCATTACATGTCCAGCCCATCCTGATTTTCGATGCCTTAGCCAAGCGAGACAGCGTCCTGATTCTGGAATAACAGGAGAGTCAGAACTCCAGATTCCTTCTCTCACTTGAGTAGTGCGTGATATTCCAAGCATGAGCTCTCTCCCGATACCGCTCTTGGAGACCGAATAGCATTCTCATCCTGCTTTACTTGGGGCCCAGGTCTCTGAGAGGTGTATGTTAATGCAGGAGAACAGTGGAGTCAAGGATGTGCCCGGGCCGGAGGTTCTTTGTCCTTTAGCTATTTCTTGATGCCTTTGAGAAAGGCATTCCACATGCGCTCTCTTCCTCCTGCCCAGCTCAGGTTTTGAGGTCGTTCATCATGTTACTTCTCGACCTATAGGTACACATAACTGCTGCATTCCAGAGATGTTTGTTCCATTGAGGAGTGAATGGGCGGGGACCTCAGGGAACTAGTTCATTTCTCATGTTTAATATAGTTTTCTTCAAATTCGGCTGTAGAGCCTACCTTTCACATTCGTGCGAGGTCAAAGTCAGCCAGCATTAGTGCCGCTTGGCTAATGTTTGGTGTTATTAGAAACGATGTCATCAGCGAAGAGCCAGAGGTGTTGTATGTTGCCGACCATCTATCTTCATTCCCATTTCTTCCCATTCTAGTGTCTCATGGTAGTTCTCGGGTTGGCACTGAAGATGTTTTGGTGAGAGATGGTATCACCTGTGAGAACCCCTCTTTGACATCAATGATCTAAACTTCTTTTTGTAGAATGGTGAGATCCTGGTGGTGAATCCATAGCCACACAGCTCACGAAGGATCTTGATGTATTCAGGTTTTGAACACCACACTGTGGGCGGCTAGAGACTCGAATGACTGCTTAGTCTCCCCTGAATCAAAGGCTTCTGTAATCAATGAGAGTGAGACAGAGCGGCATGTAGCTCCCTACTAGCCTCAATGAGGACTTGGTACTGTGTGATATGGTGGAATTGTGCTGAATCCTTTCCGGAAACCTGCTTGCTCGCATGAGTTGTCTTCATCTGGTAGATACCGCTAATCTAGCCCAGGATGACTCATATAGAAAAAGCAGGCAGATGAAGCAGACGAAAAGCAGGCGGAATGGGAGGCGATGGTTACCCGATGTAAGTAAGATAGCTATCTCCTTCTTAAACACAGGCGAGAACTGCTGCTGGTTTCCATTGGAGAGCTGAGCTAGTGTGATGAGTACCGATGGCGGGTGGCTACGGGTGTTCGGGTCTGACTTTGTGTCTGAGCCTGGTGCTGTTCCCTTCTTTGCAGCGAGATGGCATGTCGGATTTCAGAAAGGAGAACATTGGGAATGTATATCCATCCTGTGGAATTTGGTATGTGGGAAGGTGGATGTGGCTATCAAAAATTTGAGTAGAAGTCCTGGATAATCTTCTCCATTGCGCTTTCTGGAAGATGTGATAGATCCATCCAGAAAGAGGCGTCGGAGGGCAGTCATCTTGGCGCTTATAGTTAGTGAAGACAGGCGAGGGCACAATGCGAGAATGCGCCACGCTTCTGCTGCCATCTTCCAGTATTCCTGCTCTTCTGTCTTTGATATGCTTTATCGCTTTTCTGCACTATTTAGCAACCTTGGACATTCAGCATTGGTCTCCTGAAGGCTCGCTCCTTGCCACGTTAAGCGAATGAGCTCCAAAGTTTTACCTGAAGACAAAAAATCTTACATGTCTTTCTCTATAGGCATTCTTCGCTTTAATCATGGAAGTGCTGAACCAAAGTAGATTCATATTCTTTGTCGATGTCATCAATGATGGTATCTTCCCATGTTACAATGGTACCAAAATAGTTCCCAGTTGTTGGTCGTTCTAGATTCTGCCCTGTAAACGCAGCTTTTTCTACAGTGCGGAAGTAGGGCTACTTGCATGAAAGAGACGGTGGTCCGATCCTGTCTGGAATTTGGGGACGACAGCAACATCGGTCGGCAAAACCGTCGATTGAAGATGATGTGAGGGTCCAATTTCATTGTGGAATTGTCTGCCGAATTTCTATGTCAACAGTTTAAATTCAGCCTTTTGAAACTGTGAGTTCCCCATGAGAATGATCTTAGTGGACATGATGAACTCAGATAGTTCTCACCTGTTCGTTCCATTCCTAGGCCATGGGTCGATGGCAAGGATTCTTCAGACGATCTTCTTGAATTTATCTTGCATTAAAATACTTATTGATCTTGTAGAAGGTGTGATCTTTTTATAGAACTCCTCCAATTCCCATGTATAATTTATAAGATTTCCATCTTGACTGTATGTGGATAATATTGATTGCATAGACAATGAGGAGAATGAAAGTAACTGGCAGTGGAGCCACATCTCTCAAAGTGTAATCATCCTATTTGGTTTTATTTAGGCATTCAAATGAATCGAAAGTGTTGACAGCAGCCATGTTAGTGTTGACAAGGACACCAACTTTGGCGCCTCTTTCATCACATGTTCCAGAACGAATTCTTCTCAGTGTCAAATACAGCATGATGCGACTGGCGCCTCTAAGTCAGTCAGACCAATGATATTGTACTTGTCTTTGGCAGCTTGCACATCAGATCCTCAATATATGCTTCGATGCCAGCGTACGTGCGGTGGGAGTACAGACCAGTCATTTAGTCTACGCTTCTTCATTTTGGCAGCCTAGGACAGCCATGAAATTTATCAGGGTTTACTGCTTGTTTACTTTCTTGCTGCCGCCATATTAAGAAGGACTCTTTCGGGAGTCAGGAAAATAAACATTTTTGTTACTGGATTTGGCATATCGAACACGCATCGGACAGCTTGCCAGGAGCTCTGCCATGCGAGGCGCTATATTCTCACGTACTTTATCTAGCGCTCTCTCTCAGAGGGTAGGTAGAATATTT
>JAJIBD010026674.1:0-26100 GCA_021461705.1 Cryptotis parvus
TTACACCTTGGGATACTAAATTGACTAATATACTGACTAATAAATAAAATGTTTAAGTATGTGAAGTCAGTTCTCTCTCCACCTCTACTGTGCAAGCCCTTAGTCCCAGTCCGAGAGCAACCCTTGTTGGTCACATGCCCCCTGCAGCTCCCTTCCTTTCAGCAGGTTTTTATCTAGTCCAATTGGATTCTGTTCCTACCAGTTTCTTGCAAAATAATGCATGCCTGTATCCTGAGGATTGAGCTGCTCAGTTAAGTAACTAAGGCTATTTGTGTCCCTGGTGATGCTGTGGACTGAATATTTGGTTTTTAAAATGTCCTTCCATCAGTCAATATATAACCAGCCCAATCCAGCCCTTTTCCAGGACCTGGTGGACCCACACCATACCATAACTGGTTAGAAAATCCAGAGACAGAGGAGGTGAGGGATAGCTCCGTGAGGTGTCAGCAGGCTGGGTCCCAACTACCGCAGTAGTACCTGGGACATTTACACCTGGGGACAGACACCCACAGTGAGTCATAGCTCAGAGGCTCCATCCCCACCCGTTGAGCCTCTAGTCCAGAGGATACTCTCAACTGGAGCTTCCAAGAAAAAGAGGAGGAACCAGCGCTGATGCATGTTCCTGCCCACGGGGTCCATGATCTCGTACTCTGTGTCATGGAGAGGGGAACCTGAGTTGGGTGAGTGTGAATGTGTTTTATTCCTGGGTCCCAAGTCAGATTTGCATGGGGTGAGCCTTTGTGAAAAAGGAGGGGACCCGGGGAGGCTGGTGCCTGAGCCCCTGGGAGGAAAGGTGCTGATCAGACACAGAGCACTCAGGCTCTCTCACTAGGGCCCTGGTCTGACTCTGGGCCTTCCTCCAGCACAAAAAATGAGCTGAGGAGCTCTCAGAGAACAGGAATTGCTCATGGGAATCGGCAGCTGAGGAGAGTCCACTGTCTCAGGTCCCTGATGACCAACCACCCCAACAGGCCTCTGCACTGTAGACAGGCCCTGCCCTCCATGTCCCTGTGAGTTCACGCCTGCTCTTGTTCTGTGAATGCAAAATTTGGAGCTCAAAGTTTTATTGTTACAGTGACTTTTGACAGAGCTGGGTTCCATCCAAGATTAAACAAATTTCAGATTAGTTTATTCATATACTTAACTTGAAGTAAAATTACTTCATTGTAGCTCCTTCACTGTGAAACAAAGAAGGTAGTTTGAAAGTGGATTTGTTTGTTCTCACTGGTGATAGTTTTGTAGTGGGACAAGAAAGAGCCTCTGCCTAAGTGACCTTCCTGTTGAGCTGGCCTGGGCAGGAGTACCTGACCCACGCAGTCCCATACGTGACTCAGCACCTGAGATGACCATGACCCTCAGAAGCTGTTTTTGGGGGTCAACATCACCAGGACGCCTATCCCTGAAAGGTGCCTAGAAAGAGCTTGTGGACGGTTCAAAGTGGCAAACTATTGAACTGAAATCAGTGTTGGGCTCAGACTCACACATTCAACAATGGTATGAGTGTGTAAACCTGAGCAGTGTCAGGTGTGGCCCTTCCCTCTCCCCACAAATGAATGGAATCCAGGCACAGGTGTGGCCAGTAAGTGTACCCCCTAACTCCATGGAGCCCCAAGGGTTGAGATCATTTCAAGGGAGCAGGAGATATTCTCTAAAAGTGCTACATTTTCCTCTTGTTTGTTTCAAATTATTGCATCACCTTGAGTTACAAAGTTGGTTGATGGCTAATTTTCCCCATACTTGTTCCAACTCCATCTCTTTCCCACTTCTACCTAGTGTTCCTAGTTCCTTCACGTCCCAGCCCTGCTTCTACCAAACGTACCTTTTCTTTTCCCTTTCAGGAATTTTGGTATGAATACTCTTATCATATGGCATCATACACTATCCCTGACAGCTCCTTTCAGCGCCACCCTCCTGCAGAGTGAACTCCCCTATCACCACCACAGTTGCCCATTCCTGACTGTCCACTTGCTGTCCCTCCTGGCCCCTAACCAGTTGCAAGCTTCTTACTAAAGATCTTACTCTTGCTCTTCATTTCTATTGCATTGGGCTTTATTTACATTTTTGATGTTTAAGAACATCAGCATTAATGGTGAAAAGTAAGTTTTACAAAACGAGCATACTCACAGATAGACAAACAGCAACCAGACAATGTGAGAATTGAAACAGGTGGAAATCACAACTCACATACAGCAGCTCAGTGGGGTTGATAAACTCTCTTAGACAAGCAAGTGACTCTCTGTGTCCCTGGCCCCAGGGGTCCAGTCCTAGCACTCCTGCAGGCCCACAGCAGTGAAGCCTCACAGATCTGACCCCACCTTCCCAGTCTCTGTATTCTTCACCATTACAAGAAGTTTCCAGGGAGCTGGACCCCAGAGTTCAAGAAGAGGCGGGAGTGGTGGGGGAGATGCACAGTGATGGGACCCTTTCCTGGAGCTGCTCTCAGGACCTGCAGACATTTTCCCTCACTTATCACTTATGTCACTTATCTTCCTGTTATTCATCGATTTGCTCAAGCAGGCGCCAGTAAAGTCTACATTCATTGGGAATGAGGTTCATTATTGTTACTGTTTTTGGCATATCAAATAAACCATGGGTAGCTTGCCAGGCTCTGTCATGGCTCTGGGTTCATCCCAGGAGGCCCAGTCTTTTTTTTCTATGTCAGACCATCGTTTTACAGTCACTAAATTTGTTTCCAACCACCCACTGTAATGTAGATTATATTAATATTTTTGGATTTGTTTCTGCATGTCAAATTTGATGTATTTCTTTTCTTTTTAAATTTTTATTATACCACCGTGAGATATACAATTGCAAAGATGTTCAGGATTGAGTTTCAGTGTAAGGTTGTCCAGCACCCATCCGCCACCACCCTTCCAACATTAGAATCCCCCAGATTCCTCCCCTCCCATGGCTGCCTCTCTGGCAGACACTTTTCTTCTAGTTCTTCCTTCTCTCTTTCTCTCTCTCTCCTCTTACATATTGTTGATTGCAATAAAATGCATTCTTTTTTTGAACCATTTTGCTTCACTCAGCAGATATTTCATTCCTCACAGATGTAGACTCAATAAAACATCCTGGTTTGCCATTAGTAATTTATTAGACACAATGAGAGACATGAGTTAGGCATAGTGAAAGCCGATGACAGCAGTTTAGGCAGGTGCCATGGGCGGTGATGTGGATGCGCAGATGTGGTCATGGTGTGTCTCCGTATTCATTAGTGATTCCCAGGTTGTTCAGTATTTATAAAATGACAATATTTAGAAATAAAGATTCTCAGACTCAGAGTTATTGGAAAGTAGAAAACTATTGGGAAGCAGGAAAGAGAAGAAAATAAAGTCCTGAGTGGGAGATACTCAGTATAGTATAGGAATAAGTTAAGGTAAGGGAGTCTTGTGTAGGCCTTTTAAGGGCTCCTGGCATCCCTTATTGATTATCAGGTGTCTGAGAATTCACGGTGGGTTGAGGAAAGTTCAGCACTGGAACTGGTGTCCACGATGATTATAATCAGCTGTAGGGTTCTACCTACGAAGCCTATATGTAGAGTTCAAAGTGTGATAGGAAAGAAGTATCCAGTCAGATTGACACTGAGTTCCTAGTCAAAGGCTAGTATCGCCCCCCCTCCCCAGACTCACAGAGGGCCAGATTGGTTTGACATGGGACTTAGCTTTTGTCTCACTGTGGAGGATCAGAGCTGCACACGTCACAGGACCTGGTTTCTCCAGTGCAATGTCTGAGGGGTCAGAGGCAATGGGAAGCCTTCCATGTGCATCTTTAAGCCAGTGAGAGAACACACCCGTCCCAGACAGCAGGACTCCAGTTGTGTGATGGCCAGGGAGAGGTTGCCTAGGTGCAGGTCTGAGGGAAGAGGTCAATGGGGACAGACAGAAGGAAGGATCCCAGCACACAACTGAGAGGACACTATGATTCTTCTATGTCGAGAAGTGACCTGCCTGGAGGCTATGAAACTCCTTACAGGGTCATTTTAGTTTCTACTGGAGGAGAACCTGCCCTCATCCCCCCAGAGCTGTTATGGCCCATCACTGGAGACTTCCAGCAGATGACAGAGCGTTACAAACTCTTTCCTGCCCACAGCGGGGATGGAGGACTCAGAGCCACAACCACAGGAGAAGGTACCCGTGGGGTCCTCTGTGAGTTGAGGGGCAGGTCAGTCCCTGATCTCCACAGAAAGATGATTCATCTTGGTCATGAGCAACGTTTCCTCAGGGGAGAGTCCTCAGAGCCTCCTGGAGGCCTGCGCCCCTGAAGCACACCCTGCTTCCTCCTGCAGGTGGTTTGTGTCTGGGCCCACAGGGCCTTTCCCTCACTGTGTGTCTCTTGCACAGTAGTACAGGGCCGTGTCCTCCTCCTTCAGGCTGTTCATTTGCAGATAGAGCGTGTTCTTGCTGTTTCTCTGGAGATGGTGAATCGGCCCCTTCACAGAGTCGGCGTAGTATGTACTACCACCACCACCACTACTGATCGCGTGAGACCCACTCCAGGCCCTTCCCTGGAGCCTGCGGACCCAGCTCATATAGTAATCACTGAAGGTGAATCCAGAGGCTGCACAGGAGAGTCTCAGGGACCCCCCCAGGCCGCACCAAGTTTCCCCCAGACTCCACCAGCTGCACCTCACACTGGACCCCTGCAAACACAAAGACATCCTGGTCAGGAAACTCTCCCTCCACACAGAGGATCTGCCACTGCCCTCACTCCCATGCTCCGTGTCTCTTGGGGCCCATGAATTACCCTCCTAACATAGCAGCCAGGAGCAGACATCTCAGCCCACAGTCCATGTTGGTTCTGTCTGACTCAGGCTGAGCCCTGGGAACCCCTGAGCTGACTCCTCTCGTGAGGCCGAGGTTGAGCTGTTTTCATCATCACAAGGACAGACTCATTTTGCATATTCTCCTTCTGCATAAAGATTTGGGTTTGAAACGTGAAGAGATGGTCGGACTCCAAAGCAGGTGTGCTGACCTGGGTGTGATTTCTGACCAGATAAATATTCAGAAAACTGTCATCTTAGAGCATCAATGATTAAGTGATAATAAATTTAAACGATAAGTATTTTCATTTATATTTTGGGATAAATCATGCAATGTTCTTAACGTAATTTCACTTCTATTAAAGCAGATTTAAAGTGACAAAGCAAAGCTTAGATGATTTGTACAGTGTGCTGATTGCACGTATAGGTAACAAAAGTATCCAGCACCTAGACAAGAGTACCCATGACCCCCAGTGAACAGGGAACTTGTGATGTAGAGACAGTTCAGGACTAAGAAAATTGACTTGCATGTGATTGCCTGGGTCTATCCCAGCTGTGCTTATTACCTGCTAATCAATAAGCAGGAGGTTGTTTCTGAGCACTTATCTATGAATAACCCTGAACATAGCTGGGCATCACCCCAAAACCAAACAAAACACGGAAACCAAAACTCAGAACAATGTGTTGTGAGATGTCAAGGAAGGCTCCCTCAATGGTAACAAGTTGTGATTATTTTAAGTTTTGTGGTAGCCTGAAGCCTGTTGGAGAACAGGGTCCTGGAGGTGCCTGGGGTGTGACTCTTCACAACTGCACCCCAGGCAAGCTTCCAGATCAAATGCTTCCAGGTCTCTGCAAGCATTTGATTAGTAGGAAAATCCTGGAAGGACATGCCCTACACACAATACTGAGTTAAAGAGTATTTGTGTTTCATGAGCACTGACTTAGATGGACAATTGTGAAGTGTCCATCATACCTGAAGTGGTGGACAAATCCTTTTCTTCAATAGTTTCTCGTGGCCCATGTTATTTCTCCCTCCACGCCTCACTCCTCCCTCATGCTCCCAGCAATGCATCCTCTGTGAGTGGTTCAGTAGAGATGAACTGAAGTCTGCCACTGTATGGAATTATTGTTTGTTTATTCATGCCATGGGGAGCCCTGGATTACTCTCAGTCATGAATCTTTACAAATAAGGCCACACTTGCTTTGTAGAAGTAGAGAACTGAATAAAGTTTGTTCTATATATTTACAGAAATAGCACAAAAATGAAAACTATAAAATCTGAAAAGTTTCAATTGGTTTTCAACCTCTCAGGGAGTGAAGTTCTGGGGTTCCCTGCAGACACATGGCAAGGCAGGTGATGTGAATCTCCAACTTACTGGCCTTGTGTGCAGCAAAGGTTGCAGCAGATTCACACTGTTTGTCCTCCCTGTCCTCCCCTGCAGCTGTTTCAGGTATCAGCCTGAAATAAGTGCTGAGAAAGTCCCACAGCCCAGAGGACAGCGACAGGGTCAGGTGTGGAGGGCCTGAGGCAGCAGCTGAGGGAGCAGAGCCTGAGCAAGTCTGTGAACAAGCTTCAGGTGACTCAGCTCAGGGACTCCTTTCTCCAGAAGGGACTGTGGGGCATTGGCTCGGCTGTCGGGGGCTTTTGGACCTTCGCTGCGTCACAGAATGAGAGTCCCCCGCACTCAGCAGTGGCAGATTAGAGGTGCAGGGGCCCAGTTCACCAGCATGAATGCTCTCATCTCCTCTTGGGTCTTCTCTGTAATGGAGATTTCACTTTACAGAAAATTACCTTTAAGTTGTAGTTTTTAATTGTTCATGGATCTGTTTTCAGAGTACCGCAGAATGTACCCAGGAATCTTTTAATGAGTCTATGGGTGACTTTCCTTCAAAGGATTCTATTTTTTCAATATTTCTCTGATTACACATTAAATAACCAAGAGCAAACTAGTATTCATAACATGAGCATGCTCGCTGTTGGTTCTCATGACATACACATTTTCTAATCCATTTTTATTTTCATGTCATGTAGACTTTACAAATTCTTGCTTGTTGCAGAACTTATAACTTTCTTGGTTTTGCTGTAGTACATAGTCACAGGGAAATGTAACTCAGAAGGACAATGAGGAATCACGTCTGACCAATGACCTATATCAAGATGGGAAACAAGCAGTGCTGGCTGGAATGTATTCAAAAGGGAATATAGTTTCATGGTTGGTGGGAATATTGTCTGATTCAATATCTGTGAAATTTACGAGATTTCTCTGTGAAGTGAGAACAGCTTTTCCATAATTCCCAGTGACTCCACTCCTTACACCTACACCCAAACACGAAACATTAACTTGAGGAGATGTATGTAAATATATGTTCGTTGCAGCATCTGTAGAGTGGCCTGCACTGGAGACAATCCTAATGTTTTAGACCGGTTTCATGATAAGAAGTTTTGGTGTACATACATGGGCTGCATTGCAGTTATAGGAATGGGAACTGCCACACTTTACTGAAACATGGTGTAACTGCAAAGATCTGACTCTGAAATAAGTCAGAGGAAGAGAGACAAATTCAGAGGATGTCACTCATCTGAGGTACATGAGAAAAAACGTCAGTGTGGACATGACATGACCCATGATAATAGCCCCTGCACCCTAACAAACCCTGTGGTCACAACAGAATTCGGGTGGGGGCTGAGATCACTGGGAAGAAGAGGCCAAGGACAGGGGAAGCAGCAGAGCATGGGGGGTCTTTGGGAATTTGGGCTGGGTGCAGTGAGTGTGTGACCCATAAGCACCAACTCAAAGACTATTGTCATTGTGTTCTTTAATTCCTTTGGGGAAGAAAAGTATCTTTTTAGGAGAAAAACAAAACATAGCTCACCAAAGAGATGCAGCAGAAATTCTCTAGTAGACTCTTGGAAAGAAAGAGGTATAAATTAGTAGTGTTAGAGGAAGAAACATCATTAAATATATACCAATTGGGTCATAAAGTTTGACTCAGGTACTCAAGTAAAAAAGGGAAGAAAATGACCCCATAAGGTCCCTCTCCACCTGCCCCTGGAGTTCAGCCCTGTAGTCAGGAGCAGAGCGCCCTCTGGGGGTCACATGCACCCCTGCAGCTCCCGCTGTCTCAGCAAGTTTGTGAGGTTTGACTTGCCCTCACTGTGTCTCTTGGGTCTCTTGCACAGTAATGCACGGCTGTGTCCTCAGTGACTGAGTTACTCAATTTTAAGTAAACTTGGTTCTTGGAGGTGTCCCTGGTGATGTTGACTTGGGACGGCAGACTTAGTATATAGTCTGTGTTCCCAGCATAATGTAGACCACCAATCCACTCCAGCCCCTTTCCAGGGGCCTGGCGGATCCAGTGCACATGATAGCTGGTTAGAGAGAATTCAGAGACTGAACAGGTGAGGGACAGAGTCTGTGAAGGCGTCACCAGACTGGGTCCGACTCCTGCAACTGTACCTGGGACAGGACACCTGGGAACAGACAACCACAGTGAGTCATGGCTCAGGAGGCCCCATCCCCACCTTTGAGCCACTGTCCAGAGGATACTCACACCCTGGAGCTGCCCCCAGAAAGAGGAGGAACCAGCACTGATGCATGTTCCTGCCCACGAGGCCATGATCTCAGACTCTTTGTCAGGGGATAGGGAACCCAAGTTGGGTGAGTGTGAACATGGTTGTAATCCTGGGTCCCAAGTGCAGATATGCATGGGGGGAGCCTTTGTGAAGAAAGGAGGGGACCTGGGGAAGCTGGTGTCTGGGCTTCCTGGGGAGGAGGTGCTGACTGTGGCTCAGAGCACTCAGGCCCTGGGGCCCTGGTCAGATATGGGACTCTTCCTCCAGCACAGGAAAAGTGCTGAGGAGCTCTCAGAAAACAGGAATTGCTCAGGGGAAATGGCAGCTGTGATGAGAGTCCCCATGGCTCAGGTCCCTGAAGACCAACCCACCCTGCCAGGCCTCTTCACTGTAGACAGGCTCCTGCCCTCCATGTCCCTGTGTGTTCATTCCTGTTCTCCAACTGTGTATGCAATCCTTGGGACTGTCAATGTAATTATTGTGTGAATCATGAGAGTTCAATGTATTTATCCCATGAATTGAAGCAGTTGGGGCCAATCCATAGTCAATCAAATTTCACAATAGTTTATACACTCACTATCCTCATGTAAAAATTACTGTGCCTTGATCACCTTCACTCCTAATATTCAAGTTTCAGGTTGGATTTGGTCGTTCTCACTATTGATGGGTTTGTATAGGGACAAGGAGATACCTCGGCCTTGGTGACCTCCTTGTTATGGTTGGCCTTGTCACGAGCGCCTACACCTGCTCTGTCCTGCATGTAACTAATCTTCAGATGATGCTCATTGACCTCAGAGCCTATTTTTAGGGTTATAATTGAGGCTCCCAGCCCTGTGATAGTCCTAGACAGAGCTCACTGAGGGTCCTCAGCACACAAACTCCTGGAATAGGACATGGTCTTGGTGCTCAGACTCACACATTCAACAAGGTGCAGTGTGCAAGCCCTGAGCAGTGCGGGCTGTGCCTCCCCCCCTTACTCTGCACTAATGAATAGGATCTAGGTGTAGACTGGATACAATTGAATTCCCTTAATTCCTTGGAGACAGCCCAGTACTCTCTTTGTCTGTCCCCAGTTGTCCTGTTCCAGCGCTCCAGGGCAAGTGACTCCTCACAGGCCTGACCCTCCCCCTGCTGTCTCTGTTCTCTCCACCACAACTGCCAGTTCCCAGGGGAGCTGGTGACCCAGAGCTCAGAAAGGAGGCGGGAGAGGGTGGGGAGATGGACAGTGATGGGACCCTTTCCTGGAGCTGATTCCCTGGAGCTGCTTCCCAGGACCCGCAGACACTTTCCTATAGTCACTAAACTTGTTTCCAAACACCCACTGTAATGTAGATGCCATTGATTATTTTGCTTTCATCAGATTATCAAGAGCCTCAGGAGACCAAATGCTAACATCAAAGCTTGCTAAACAGTGCAGAGAAGCGATAAAAGAAGACCTCAAAGACAGAAGAGCAGAAATACTGGAAGATGCAGCAGAAGCCGGGAAAAGCATTCTCACTGCCCTGCCTCCCAGCCAACTATAAGACCAAGATGACTGCCCTCCGACGCCCTGATGGATCTATCACATCTTCCAGAAAGGCAATGGAGAAGATTATCCATGACTTCTACTCAAATCTCTTTAATAGCCACATCCACTTGCCCACATACCAAATTCCACAGGATGGATATGTCATTCCCAACGTTCTCCCTTCTGAAATCCGACATGTCATTTCGCCAGTAAAGAAGGGAACAGCACCAGGCCCAGACAAAGTCAGACCAGAACACCTGAAGAATCTGCTTACCTGAACAGGTAAGGGACAGAGTCTGTGAAGGCGTCACCAGACTGGGTCCGACTCCTGCAACTGTACCTGGGACAGGACACCTGGGAACAGAAAACCACAGTGAGTCACGGATCAGAGGCCCCATCCCCACCTTTGAGCCACTGTCCAGAGGGGATACTCACACCCTGAATCTGCCATCAGTACTCATCAATACACTAGCTTGGCTCTTCACATGCTACCTGTCCGAATGCAAGGTGCCCTCCCAATGGAAAACGAGCAGGACAGTTTTACTGTTCAAGAAGGGAGACATTCACGACATCGGGCAACTATCACCCCATCTGCCTGTTGTCTGTCATCTACAAGCTGTTTACACGAGTCATCCTGAACAGGATTAGCAGAACACTAAATGAAGGACAACCATGCGAGCAAGCAGGCTTCCGGAAAGGATTCAACACAATCGACCATATCCACACAGTAACCAAGCTCATTGAGGTTTGTAGGGAGTACAAGATGCCGCTCTGTCTCACGTTCATTGATTTACAGAAAGCCTTTGGTTCTGTGGAGACTGAAGCAGTCATCGAAGCCCTAGCCAAACAGGGTGTTCAAACCCAATACATCAAGATCCTTCGTGAACTGTATTACAGATTCACCACCAGGATCTCACCATTCTACAAAGAAGTGATCATTAATGTGAAAAGAGGGGTTCGACAGGGTGATACCATTTCACCAAAACTCTTCAGCGCCACCCTTTTAGAACATCATACAACAATTAGAATGGGAAGGAATGGGAGTGAAGATAGATGGTCGGCGACTACACCACCTCTGCTTCGCTGATGACATTGTTCTAATAACACCAAACATTAGCCAAGTGGCACAAATGCTGGCTGACTTTGACCAAGAATGTGTAAAGATAGGTCTACAGCTGAATCTAAAGAAAACTATGTTCATGAAGAATGAACTAGTTCCAGAGGCCCCATTCACTCTCAATGGAACAAACATCTCTGAATGCAGCAGTTATGTGTACCTAGGTCGAGAAATCAACATGATGAACTACCTAAAACCTGAGATGCGCAGGAGGAAGAGAGCAGCATGGAATGCCTTCAAAGGCATCGAAGAAATAGCTAAAAAGACAAAGAACCTCCGGCTCCGGGCACATCTCTTTGACTCCACCATTCTCCCTGCATTAACATACGCCTCAGAGACCTGGGCCCTACGAAAGCAGGATGAGAATGCTATTTGGGTCTCCCAGAGAGGAATCGAAAGACCTATGCTTGGAATATCACGCCTCACTCAAGTGAGAGAAGAAATCAAGAGTTCTGACCTCCGTCGCTATTCCAGAATCAGGGATGCTGTCTCGTTTGCCAAGGCATCGAAAATCAGATGGGCTGGACATGTAATGCGATTTGGAGACAACCGCTGGACTAGAGCCATTACCGACTGGATCCCATGGGATGTCAAAATCACGTGGCCGCCCACCTACAAGATGATCAGACTTCCTTGTAAAGACCCTGAAGGAACGGTTTGAGGCTCTTCGTATTCCTGAATCAACCAGATGCCATTGGGCTACATTGGCACGTAATAGGGTCCAATGGAAATGTTACTGGCGCCCGCTCGAGCAAATCGATGAATAACGGGATTCAAGTGATCAAGTGAAGTGATCAGATTATCAAATTAGATGTATTTCTTTTTTTTAAATCATCTCGTCTCACTCGCAGTCCTTTCACTCCTTATATTTGTAGATTTAATATAACCCTCTTTTGTCACTGTTAATTTAGTAGAAACAATGGAAGACATGAGTTAGACATGCGAGAAAGCTCAGATCATTCATTTTTTATTTTATGATTGTTAGTCTCTCCTAGATGACAAATACCCTGTTAAAATTTTTTATTGGCAGTAGTTTAGGCAGGTGTAATGGGATGGGAGCATGCTTCGTACACAGAATTCCCAAGTCCATTTCCACCACTTTGTTCATCCCCTGGTCTAGTTGAGACCCGAGCACAGACTGGACATAGACCCTGAGCACAGCTAGGTTGGCTCAAAATCAGAGTAAAACCAAACTGCTCCATTTTTATTGTTCAAGTGTTGTTAAGGCTTAAAAATAACTGTATAGGAGGGTGGATGGTGGCTCCCTCCCCGGGAGGTCCCAAGGCCCCAGGTTCAAGGAACCTGTGCATATTCCATAGCCTTAAGAGTACTTGAGCGTCAGGGGTTACTATTGCAGCAGAAGTTGCGGCTTAGCTGGTCCCCAGCAGTGCTCACTGTCCGTTAAGCTCCCATGTCTGAATCTTTATGGTTGTTTACAAGAACAATTTTTAAACACTCTGTTCTAACTTACTGAGAACTCTCCATATTGTTTTCCTAGAGGCCTCGCCCAAGAGCCTGTCACTGGTCCATGCTGCTGCCAGCCCTTCTGTACACATCCCAGATCCTGTGTCTGTGCTGGGTAATGCCCTTTCCTGAGCATGGGCCTACATGCCCCCAACATCAGGATTTCACAGACAATGACACTAACCAATTCCTAAACAGCATCTGACAGTAGAAATGTGACCATGGTCCCTTTCATGTCACGTCCTCTTCTCCACTTGCCCTTGTCCAATGTCAGGATCCAAGCTCAGGACTATGGAGATACCAACATGCGTGTAGGGGGAGGGGCCTCTACAAAAACACTGCAAGGGGGTCCACCAACACCAGATTTCGTCTCAGGGAAAAGGGTTTCAGGCTGATACAAAAAATTTAAAACAAAGTGTGTAAAAGGGAGTCACCATGGGTGTATCTCCAGTCCACAGACCTGCAGTGACACGAGCCCAAATTTATGCATGGTTATTCCGAATCCATCTGGGAAGCTCCACTGCACAATACTACTAGAAAATGTGAGTGGCTGCACGTGTTCTCGAGAGAAGCATCTTTCTCTCTGCTGTGCTGAAAGACACACACTGAGCCTTTGCCTCAAACGAACCTTTGACCCTGTGAGCCACATCCTGCATCTCAGACCCTGACTCTCTGAGGAGGAAGTCAGGAGGGTCAGCATCCCTGTCATCTCCTCACCTGGCACAGCTGCCTCTCCTCAGGTTTCTGACACACTCAGGATGTGGTTGTCACACTGTGTCTCTCGCACAGTAATACACGGCCGAGTTCTCAGATTGCTCAGTTCCATGTAGGCTGTAGTCTTGGAGTTATCTGCAGTGAAGGTGACTCTGCCCTGGAACTTCTGTGCGTAGTTTGTACCACCAGTACCAGGGTTTATCCTGCCCATACACTCAAGCCCCTGTCCTAGAATCTGCCGCACCCAGTCCATCCAGTAGTCAGTGAAGGTGTATCCGGATGCCTTGCAGGAGATCTTCACTGATGTCCCAGGTTTCCTCACCTCAGCCCCCTGACTGCACCAGCTGCACCTGTGAGTGCACACCTGTGGATAGCAGACCAGAGTAGATAGACTCCCTGGATGGCCCTGGCCCCTTACTTAGTCCAGGGACTGGGACCCTTACCTGCTGCCATTGCGAGCATAAAGAGGATTTTCCACGTCCAGTCCATGGTGAGGGCTGTGCTCTCACAGAGCCTTGAGAAAAGGGTTAGTCAGTTGTAGGATGTCTTCTGGTACAGATATGCCTGTATTTAGTTCAATAGGCTTCAGTATATTTGCATATTTATTAGGGAGGAAAATTCTTAGCTGTAGCCTTGGTCCAAGTCAAGAGGCAGCAGCTGGGAACCCCCAGGGTTTATTCTTATGGTCTGAGGACTAATTATTGGTGGTATGAGACCTTACCTGTACCAGGACGCTGAGCAGGCAGAGTGTCTCCCCTGAGAGATGGGGCTGACAGCACGTGCTCCTCATGGAGACCCTCTGAAGGCACAGCTCCCTGCACTGATATCAGCTTTGATATCACAGTTTAATGTGAGGTACTTTGAAATCGGTTTGTTTAAAATTTTCATTAATTTTTAAATAAAGTCAAATTTTGTGTCCTGGTTTCTTGCTTTTGTATTTCTGTAAATACTATCAACCATATTTTAAAATTTGTCATGAATCAATTTGGTCGTGTCAACTCTCCAGTGGAATCGAATATTAGGAAACAAGCCAGCAGAACAGCACACAGTCCTTCCTGGAGGCCTATTTCAAGGGTTTTTCTTTGAAAACGGGAAATCTAAGGACATGAGATCAAACCCACCCAGCCCCTGTGAGAAGGTTTAATTGGCTGCAACAACTTAGAAACCCTCAGAAAAGGAATTAGTGTCCCTGTGGTGAGACCAACATGTCTCAAAAACTTTCTTATGGGAAATATTTTTCCATATTGTGGTGAAGTGAAATGGACCTGCAGCTGTGGCTTGCTGAGGGGTGGTTGGGGAAACGGAGACGATGGTGGAGGGAAGATGACAGTGATAGGAGGATTGGTGCAGAATATTGAGTGCCTGTAACACACCACGTGAACGCTGTATACCATGGTTTAAAGAGAGTGTGGGTGGGACAGGGGAATGGGGCGACTTCCTTACACTCACTCAGCACCTGATTCTGGGCAGCCCTTGGGGACTGTGGCCCCTGAGCGCTCCCTGCTGCCAGGATCTGCCCTGCAGGGAGGACCCTGTCTGGGGTCCCAGCACTGTCCCCTCACAACTCCTGTTCCTATGAGATGCATCAGTCTAGGATAGCCATGGAGTGCAGCGCCCTGACTCAGGTGCTCCTGCAGAGGCCACTTTTCTTTACGTTATGACGTGTGAGACATTGGTACAGGGGTCAGCATCACAGTGATGATGTGCGCCCACCTGCCCACCCCAACATCTGCCAGACATTTCACCACTAATCCACCTCTGAATTCCATTACCCACATCTACGTTTTTAATCCAAGTTCAAAGTTTCATACATGCCATATTGTCTGTCCTCCTATTTTAATCTATATCATACAGTTTTCACTTTCTCACAGATTTGTTTTCCTAAGTTGCTGCACGCCCGATGCATTTGTGCTGTAATGGACTGCAAAGTCTAACCTTTCACAGTTTTGCAGTATTTGCTTTTATAGTTCTCTGTGTTTCTTTGTATTTTTATAAAATAGTGATTCTGTATATATGGAACAACTTTTCATCCATCCATCTGCTGTAAAATATTTTGAATATTTCACACCATGCATATTATTTTATGCAATGCAGACAGGTATAATTATATATTTTCCCAATCTTTGACACACTGTGATTTATAATGCTGTCATTGATATATTTATACATGAAGAATTCTAACATACCAAACGCCATTGTGTGTCAGTTTCCGTCTGTCAATGACCCGGGACCCTTAGAGTATGCTCTGCCCCCATCCTGATAACTCAGTTCTGTAGTTCTATATATCCATGAGTTAATGTTTGTCTGGCATTTCTCAGGAACAGGAATCATGTGTTCTGTTCTCATGATTGAGACTCTCCATGTTATTCTCATAGAGGATCAACCTTTCCTGATAAAGTTCATGAAGGCTCCTTGCTCACACATCCCTGTCAGCACATGTTTCATCTCTCTGTTGCAGACATCATCTGCCTTCCTGTTATCTGCTGGAAGAGTGAGTTGTCTTGACTTCCCAGTGTGCTCTTCAGGGAGACCCAATGTGGGTTTATGAATCTGTGTGTGGGTTCACTTTCTCTTCCCAGCAATTCACCTCAGAGATAGTTACCACCGAGCTAAGATCTGTCTTTGGCTCTAGTTAGTTCACATGATAACACTTTTTGTCTTTTTTCCGAAGGGGGTGTCACACTAGCAACGATCAGGGGTTACTCCTGGCTCTGCACTCAGGAATTATTCCTGGTGGTGCTCAGAGAACTATACGTGATATACGTGATGTGGGATTAAACCCAGGTAGGCTGCATGCAAGGCAAATTCCCTCACTGCTGTGCTATCACACAGCATATTTTTTGACATTATTCTACAGTTAATGACTGGCCCTTCCCAGAGGCAGTATAAGGTGAGCTACCCCTGTACCAACTATAGCATCCACACAGAGTCCTCACTTGTCCTCCACAAGCTGAGCAGATCCAGCTCCTGAGAAACCTCTGGAACTTGGTCCATTGTGTCCAAAAGCTGCAGTGGAGAGTCTCAGAGACCCCCTAAGTCTGTCATGTATCCCAAGACCCCACCAGAAGTCCCTCACACTAGGAAAATGCAGGCACATGACTGTGTGTGAAAAACTACCATCATCGAAGTTAATCTTTCCTTCATGTCCCCTCACACGCTCAGCACCTCCTTTTCTCAGTAAGGTCCCTCCTATAAAGCAACAAGGAGAATCCAGACAGGCCCATGCTTCATGCTGAGTGTCTGTATCTGCCTGGATACAGGCAGGGACACCTGAGCAGTCCAGGGAACCGTTACATTCCCCCACTGATACCTGCCCTTTCTGACTTTCTGTCTGGCAATAGAGTTGACATTAATGAGGTGCATTGCCATGAGATCGGCACCAACAGAGAATGATGATTTGGCCAGGAAACAAGTCAAGTTCTAGTCTGAAGAGCAGCTAGTGGGTAACATTGCTATATAGACGGTTGGAAGCAAGCAGTCAGATGGTGAGGTAGGACATCAGGCACAGGAGTTTACATCCTGGATTACACTCGGATGTTTATGATAGAATCAACGTCATCGGAGTTTTATAGGACTGCACACAGCAGGATGTCGAGGAGCAGAGCCTGAGAGAAGCAGGGTCAGGTGACACCTGAGTGTTATTCAGAGCATCGCTCCCACAGAGCAGGTGTGCACACCTCATCGCCAGGATAGTTCGTGCTGCGGTCATTTAGACTCTTGTTTCCACTCAAGAAAAGTGTGACTAGATGATAAGTCATAGATGGAACAAATGGAGTGAGCAGGTGGGATTCCCCTAAAAAAAATCACAAAATGTGTGGATGAAATGCTGTTATCTTTGAGGGTCTCAACATCAGAAATGAAATTGGAATCTAAATAACAAATAACAATGGCTAAAGAAGCAAGAGAAAAAAAAATCAAACTAATGGAATTATAACTAATAAAAACAAAAGTTTTACAGGATAAAACACCATTTCCAATGGTCCAATGCACAGCATGTGAGGACCAAGTCCCTACAGGGCCTTGCCTTCAGGATCCACTTTTGAAAAGCTCAGAAACCACGAAACCTTACCTAAGACTTTTCATCAGTCTGGATACCTCAATGGCCCTTATTTGACTGATTTACTTCCATTTGCGATAATCCTAATCAATAGATCAATCTCATCACTCAGCATTGGTTCCTTTTGTATACAGCCTGTCTCCTGTTCAGCATGTGTCAGTATCCTGCCTGGCCACAGGGGTTTACTGAAATGTCTCTTTTCTGTTTACCTCATGCCCTTTGCATGCTCATGTGCTTTTGTGCAAACACAGGGAGATAAATAAGATTAATTTGCTATTTGATTCTAAGCCCTCAAACCCCCAAAAAGGGTCTCACAGTGGGACTTGATGGAACCAGGAAAAGAGAAAACCCTGGCCTTGATATCGGACAACTAAATGTAAGCTTTTGTTTTGAACCAAAGCTAAAACAGCAAGTTCTCAGAAGGAGCTCTGTGTTTACCTAAAGAAAATGATAAGGACCCTGAGGGGGTCAGAATGATCAAACTGTGAGAGGAGTGCAGTGTTGGTTCTATGCTGTGATCTAACCAGGAAAGGTCACCCTAATCTCGGGTGTAGATAAATGTCTGACCCTCTTACTATGTCAATACAAAATGAGAAACTTCATTGAAATAAGTGTTTATTGGCTCAAGCTGAGAGAGGCACATCCTGGGATTTCACTCTATCCCCAGGAGCTGGGGCAGAGCCCTCCAATTGACTTTTCACCAGATGAGAGGGGCCCCCTTCTCACTTCCTTTGTTTTCAAAGTAAAATAACATTTTACCTTTTGCCCCATCATTTGTGCAAGTCCAGACACCGCTTTTGGAACGTCCTGCCCCTTGGAAAACTATGGAAGAGAAAACTTCTTGTTTCACTTGGAATGAGTGAGCGAGGGGTGAGGAGCCAGGGGTCTGGGCAGTGGCTGCTGCTGCCCTTAACTGGGGGGTTGGTGAGTGGAGAGATTTGGTTTTGTTGGGGTGTGGACTATTAAGACCTTGGACTTTATCACATTTCCTCTATGGCAATGAAGACAATAACAGAGAAAACCCT
Source organism: Cryptotis parvus (assembly GCA_021461705.1). Classification (NCBI taxonomy): domain Eukaryota; kingdom Metazoa; phylum Chordata; class Mammalia; order Eulipotyphla; family Soricidae; genus Cryptotis; species Cryptotis parvus. The sequence continues at coordinate 18,221 of JAJIBD010026674.1, forward strand.
ATTTCTGTGAGAAGCAACGATGCCTTAAGGAAGAGAAATTGACCACATCACCTAACGCGATGAAACCATGTCTTATGGATTCCGAAATAAAAGAGGAATAAAAAAAAGTTGCACTAGAAGATTAAGTAATTAAAATCTGTATGCTTGGTTTATTAAACTTGATTTATATGTTTAAATAAAAGAAAAGAGGGGAAAGAAGAAACTAAAAAGCTTCTGTACCTCAAAAGAAACAGTGACTAAGATACAGAGGCAGTCCACAGAATGGGAAAGAATATTCACCCAATACCCATCTGATAATATATCCAGGATATATAGGCACTGGTAGAACTTAACAAAAAGAAAACAACAAACAACTCCATCAAAAAAAATGGGGAGAAGAAATGAACAGAAACTTCAACAAGGAAGAAATTCGAATGTCCAAAAGACATATGAAAAAATGCTCATCATCACTAATCATCAGAGAGATGCAAATCAAAACAACAATGAGATATCATTTTACACCACAGAGACTGGCACATATCCAAAAGAGCAAGAACAACAAGTGCTGGTGTGGATGTGGGGAAAAGGGGACACTCATCCATTGTTGGTGGGAATGCCGGCTGGTACAGCCTTTCTGGAAAACAATATGGACATTCCTCCAAAGATTAGAAATTGAACTCCCATTTGACCCAGCCATAACACTCCTGGGAATATACTCTGGGAAGCCAAAAATATGCAGTGGAAACACCATCCCTATTTTTATGTTCATAGCAGCATTATTCACAATAGCCAGAATCTGGAAGCAACCAGAGTGCCCGAGATTTGATGACTGGATAAAGAAGCTTTGGTACATCTACACAATGGAATACTATGCAGCTGCTAGGAAAAATGAAGTTATAAAATTTGCCTATAAATGAATGGACATGGAGAAGATCATGTTGAGTGAAATTAGACAGTAGGAGAGAGACAGATACAGAATGACTGCATTTATTTGCATGACATAAATATATATGTACATATTATGATACCAATATCCAATGTCAAGTGAAACATGTATCAGGAGGTATTGTCAAAGTAGAAATTATCACAAATTCATGGGAGTCAGAGGCTAGGTAAGACAGACAAAGAAACAGTGTGCTAACAGTTGTCAAAAGTACTAATACCAACCTATAACTGAGCATTAAATACAGGCGAAAAGATACACATGACAAACCTTATATGTATGTTCTGTAATCCATAGTCTGGAAGGGAAGGAAAGAGAAAGAGAGAGAAAGGGAAAGAAATAAAGAACCTGCCATGGAGGTGGGCTGGGGGAGGGGGAGGGAACCGGGGTGGTGGTGGGAGATGGGCACTGGTGGAGGGATGGGTGCTGGAACACTGTATGACCAAAACACAAATATGAACTTTTTAATTGTATATCTTTGTAATTGTATATATCACGGTGGTATAAATTTTATTTATACTAACTTAAAAAAAGAGAAAGTAAAGAAAAGAAAGCAACCCCTAACAGGCCCCTCTACAGCTGTTCCTGAGTCAGTCTGTAGTCAGGGGAGAAGAGTGCCCCCTGGGGGTCACACGCACCCTTGCAGCTCCCCTGGACTCAGCTGATTTGTGTGTGGGCTCACAGGAATTGCTCTCACTGTGTCTCGTGCACAATAATACACGGCTGTGTCCTCAGTGAGTGAGTTGTTCAGTTTTAAGTAAACTTGGTTCTTTGAGGTGTCCCTGGTGATGGTGACTTGCGATTGAAGACTTGGTTTATTGTAGCAGTAAGTAGATCTAAGGATATGCAAAGGAAGGTCTGATGTATACTGCCTGTTAACAGATACATGGGGTCTTCTGGCAGACTGTCTCCAATTAGAGTTAGTATGTAGAAAACCCTAGTGAAACTGTTAATCAAGCTGCACTTACACAGACAAAGGCTATCCATAGTCATTTTTCTGCACATCCCCTTGTTGGCGCTAATTAACCCTAGATGGAGTCTTATAACAAGACCCTCCTCTTCTGGGGCAATTTAGGAAGGCTAAGTTAACAAACTGTTGCATTCTTTGCTTATCTCACCTCACTGAGATAGCACCACCTGCAGGCTTCTGGCTCTGAGTGTCTCCTCCCTATCACCATAAATCCTATGCTAGAAATGTAAGTGTCAATTACTTGCAGTGTCAATTATGTAAACTTAACTCTAAGTTTTACTGCCCTTTGTTATGTTGGCTTATAAGAAAGTTGGGGTCTTTGTTAAGAGTCAGTCAGCTCTCCTCAGTCAGCTCTCATAAGTGAACTCTAGTAAGTCAGCTCTCCTCAGTGAGCTGTGGTCAGTGAGCTGTGATCAGTCAGCTCTAGTCAGTCAGCTGCGGCCAGTTAGCCACCAAGATGAGAGCTGATGCCCCTCCGGCTGGTGATCATTAAAAATATTAATGGAAATATGTCTTGTGCCTGGAGTCTCATCTCTGCGCCTCAGACCTGACGGGACATTCCTGCTTCATCTGGCGCCTGAACGCGGGGCTGGCCTGAAGGTGAGACATGGGTTACAGAAAGGAATAGGAGGAAATAAGTTGCATAGGGTTTGCATAGCCTCCTGGAAACCGGAGTAATTTTATTGCGATGGGAAACTCCACGTCGTGGTTAGATACTTATACTGATACGCTTTATGATTCTCACTAAGGCAGCTGGACTGTCATTGAAAGAGAATGTTTTAAAAGGTCTCCTTAAGAGAGTACAGAAGCATTGCTACTGGTTTGAACCAGAGAGCAGGGAACAGTTCAACCTAAAAGTATGGAAAAAGGTTGGGAAGGATTTAAGGCGTGCCCATAGGAAAGGGGAAATAATCCCCGCAGAAGAATGGGGTGCTTATGCTTGCATTAATTCAGCTTTAATGCCGTTTGAATCTGATTCAGAGGAGGAGGAGGACATAATTTCTTCTAGTCCAACTCCATCCTCTCTCCCCCACCCCTGGTGCGTATGCCTGAGGAACCAACTGCACCTCAGTTTGAATTACTCCCTAGGGAGTCATTTTCAGCTTTACCTGCCTTGGTAAATTCTAATGCCAAAACAAGGCAGGCAGCCTCTCAGGATGATAGTTTTGATTCTGATTCAGAAATAGAGGCGCCTTCACATGAGGCAGCATCTGGAGAGAAATTAGTGATCTCCGTAAGAAATTAGATCTGCTGAGTAAAAAGGCAGACAGGTCACCTAGGCCTAGGCCACTACAGGGGCTTAATGATTCCCTTTGTGAATTCAGGCTAACCAACTCCCCAATATCAGAACCAGGGAGATTGCTGCAGCTCCACGTCAATATAAGTTAAACCATGAGCTGCGTGTCCTAGTGAATACTCCTGATTTTTTTTATGAAAATCCACAGCTTCAATGTATGGCCTTTCCTGTAGCTCGTAATCTAAATACACACACTAATAGATATGAAGGTGCTTATCAAGCTATTCCTTTCAAGTTTCTGACCTGCCTAAAACAGGCTGTTTCAACGTATGGCCCAACATCTACATATGCTCTGGCCTTGCTAGAGAATTTTGCTGAAGCTAATGTCTTACTTCCTTGTGATTGGCAAGCAATTGCAAAGGCAGTTTTGGAAAAGTCACAGTATATTCAGGTTAAATCTTTTTTTTAAGTATTTTATTATACCACCGTGAGATATACAAATAAAAAGATATACAATTAAAAAAGTTCATGATTGGGTTTTGGTCATACAGTGTTTCAGCACCAGTCCCTCCACCAGTTCCCATCTCCCACCACCAACATCCCCGGTTCCCCCCCACTTCCCCAGCCCTGCTCCATGGCAGGTTCTTTATTTCTTTCCCTTTCTCTTTCTTTCTCTTTTCCTTCCCTTCCAGACTATGGATTACAGATCATACATTAAAAGGTTGTCATGTGTATCCTTTTGCCTCTATTTAATGCTCAGTTCTAGGTTGGCATTAGTACCCTCGACTATTATTAGCACCCTGTTCCATTTTCTGTCTTACCTAAACTCTGACTCCCACACGTTTGTGATAATTTCCACCTTTGACAAGACCTCCTGATATATGTTTCACTTGACCTTGGATATTGGTATCATAATATGTACATATATATTTATGCCATGCAAATAAATGCAGTCATTCTGTATCTGTCTCTCTCCTTCTGGCTAATTTCGCTCAACATAATCTTCTCCATGTCAATCCATTTATAGGCAAATTTTATAACTTCATTTTTCCTAACAGCTGCATAGTATTCCATTGTGTAGATGTACCAAAGCTTCTTTATCCAGTCATCGATTTTCGGGCACTCTGGTTGCTTCCAGATTCTGGCTATTGTGAATAATGCTGCTATGAACATAAAAGTAGGGATGGTGTTTCCGCTGCGTATTTTTGGTTTCCCAGAGTAGATTCCCAGGAGTGGTATGGCTGGGTCAAATGGGAGTTCAATTTCTAGTCTTTGGAGGAAAGTCCATATTGTTTTCCAGAAAGGCTGTACCAGCCGGCATTCCCACCAACAATGGATGAGTGTCCCCTTTTCCCCACATCCACGCCAGCACTTGTTGTTCTTGCTCTTTTGAATATGTGCCAGTCTCTGTGGTGTAAAGTGGTATCTCATTGTTGTTTTGATTTGCATCTCTCTGATGATTAGTGATGATGAGCATTTTTTCATATGTTTTTTGGCCATTCGAATTTCTTCCTTGCTGAAGTTTCTGTTCATTTCTTCTCCCCATTTTTTGAGGGGGTTGTTTGTTTTCTTCTTGTAAAGTTCTACCAGTGCCTGATATATCCTGGATATTAACCCCTTATCAGATGGGTATTGGGTGAATATTCTTTCCCATTCAGTGGACTGCTTTTGTATCTTAGTCACTGTTTCTTTTGAGGTGCAGAAGCTTTTTAGTTTCATGTAGTCCCATATATTTATCTTTTCTTCTAGTTGCTTTGTTAGAGATGTTTCATCTTTTTTTTTCCTTTCCCCAGTAGGGGTCATATTTTTATATATATATATTTTTACAATTACAAAGATATACAATTAAAAAGTTCATATTTGGGTTTTGGTCATACAGTGTAGCAGCACCCATCCCGCCACCAGTGCCCATCTCCCACCACCAACGTCCCCGGTTCCCTCCCCCTCCCCCAGCCCCTCCTCCATGGCAGGTTCTTTATTTCTTTCCATTTCTCTATCTTTCTCTTTTCCTTCCTCTCCAGACTATGGATTACAGAACATACATTAAAGGGTTGTCATGTGTATCCTTTTGCCTCTATTTAATGCTCAGTTCTAGGTTGGCATTAGTACCCTCACAATTGTTAGCACACTGTTCCATTTTCTGTCTTACCTAGCCTCTGACTCCCCACACGTTTGTGATAATTTCCACCTTTGACAGGACCTCCTGATGTATGTTTCACTTGACCTTGGATATTGGTATCAGAATATGTACCTATATATTTATGTTATGCAGATAAATGCAGTCATTCTGTAACTGTCTCTCTCCTTCTGGCTAATTTCGCTCAACATAATCTTCTCCATGTCCATCCATTTGTAGGCAAATTTTATAACTTCATTTTTCCTAACAGCTGCATAGTATTCCATTGTGTAGATGTACCAAAGCTTTTTTATCCAGTCATCTATTTTCGGGCACTCGGGTTGCTTCCAGATTCTGGCTATTGTGAATAATGCTGCTATGAACATAAAAGTAGGGATGGTGTTTCCGCTGCGTATTTTTGGTTTCCCAGAGTAGATTCCCAGGAGTGTTATGGCTGGGTCAAATGGGAGTTCAATTTCTAGTCTTTGGAGGAATGTCCATATTGTTTTCCAGAAAGGCTGTACCAGCCGGCATTCCCACCAACAATGGATGAGTGTCCCCTTTTCCCCACACCCACGCCAGCACTGTTGTTCTTATTCTTTTGAATATGTGCCAGTCTCTGTGGTGTAAAGTGGTATCTCATTGTTGTTTTGATTTGCATCTCTCTGATGATTAGTGATGATGAGCATTTTTTCATATGTTTTTTGGCCATTCGAATTTCTTCCTTGCTGAAGTTTCTGTTCATTTCTTCTCCCCATTTTTTGATGGGGTTGTTTGTTTTCTTCTTGTAAAGTTCTACCAGTGCCTGATATATCCTGGATATTAACCCCTTATCAGATGAGTATTGGGTGAATATTCTTTCCCATTCTGTGGACTGCTTTTGTATCTTAGTCACTGTTTCTTTTGAGGTGCAGAAGCTTTTTTAGTTTCATGTAGTCCCATATATTTATCTTTTCTTCTAGTTGCTTTGTTAGAGATGTTTCATCTTTGAAGATGCCTTTAGCTTCAATGTCATGGAGGGTTTTTCCTATATTTTCTTCAATGTACTTTATGGATTCAAGTCTGATATTGAGATCTTTAATCCACTTTGATCTGATTTTTGTGCATGGTGTTAGACACAAGTCCAAATTCATTTTTTTACATGCCGCTGCCCAGTTTTCCCAACACCACTTATTGAAGAGGCTTTCCTTACTCCATTTTAGACTCGTTGCACCTTTATCAAAGATTAAATGTTCATGTGTTTGAGGTTGGGTGTCAGGATACTCAATTCTATTCCATAGGTCCACGGGTCTGTTTTTATTCCAATACCATGCTGTTTTAATTACTACTGCCTTGTAGTACAGTTTGAAGTTGGGTAAGGTGATGCCTCCCAACTTCTTTTCCCCGAGGATTGCTTTAGCTATCCTTGGGGGGTTTATCGTTCCATACAAATTTCAGGATTGTTTGGTCAATTTCTTTGAAGAATGTCATGGGTATCCTCATAGGGACTGCATTGAATCTGTATAGAGCTCTAGGGAGTATTACCATTTTGACAATGTTGATTCTCCCCATCCATGAGCAGGGAATGTGTTTCCATTTCCTTGTGTCCTCTTTTATCTCTTGGAGCAGTGTCTTGTAGTTTTCTTTGTACAGGTCCTTTACACACTTGGGTAAGTTGATTCCTAGGTATTTTATTTTCTGTGGCACAATTGTGAATGGAATTGTTTCCTTAATATCCCTTTCTTCTCTTTCGTTATTTGTATATAGGAAAGCCACCGACTTTTGCGTGTTGATTTTGTATCCTGCCACTCTACTATATGCGTCTATTGTTTCTAGGAGTTTTTTGGTAGAGAGTTTAGGGTTCTCTGGGTATAATATCATGTCATCTGCAAATAATGATAGCTTGACTTCTTCCTTGCCTATCTGGATGCCCTTGATGTCCTTTTCTTCTCTGATTGCTATCGCAAGTACTTCCAGTACTATATTGAATAAAAGAGGTGAGAGTGGGCAACCTTGTCTTGTCCCTGATCTCAGGGGGAAGGCTTTCAACTTTTCCCCCATTGAGAATGATGCTCGCTGTGGGCTTTTGGTAGATGGCTGTAACTATCTTGAGGAAAGTCCCTTCAGTTCCCATTTTCTGGAGGGTTTTAATCATGAACGGGTGCTGGATCTTGTCAAATGCTTTCTCTGCGTCTATTGATAGGATCATATGGTTTTTATTTTTTCTCTTATTGATATGATGTATTATGTTGATTGACTTGCGAATGTTGAACCATCCTTGCATACCCGGGATGAATCCTACTTGGTCATGATGTATAATCTTCTTGATGAGTCTTTGGATTCTGTTTGCTAGTATTTGGTTGAAGATCTTAGCATCCATGTTCATCAGGGATATTGGTCTGTAGTTTTCTTTCTTTGTGTTGTCTCTCCCTGCTTTGGGTATCAGGGTGATATGTGCCTCGTAGAAGCTGTTTGGGAGTGTTTCTGTTTCTTCTATTTCCTGGAAGAGCTTGAACAGGACTGGCAGTAGGTCCTCCTTAAAGGTTTGGTAGAGTTCACTAGGGAATCCATCTGGACCTGGGCTTTTGTGTTTGGGAAGTCTTTTTAATTACGGTTTCTATTTCCTCAATGGTGATAAGGCTTATTCAGGTATTGG
>JAJIBD010026675.1:0-7500 GCA_021461705.1 Cryptotis parvus
TTTATATATTATATAATTTATGTATATTATGTACATTATATATATTATAGTATATATATTATATATAGTAGCTCACACACAATCAAGAATAACCCAGTGAGATATGTGTCATCAGTATCCCCACACAGAGCAAGCAATTTTCCCAGTGTCATACTGCTTGGAAGTAGCAGGGTTATAAAGCATTTCTATAAAGTCTGCTCCCAAAGTTCATGTTCTAAATACTAAAATAGGCTCCATTCTTGTATTGGTACATCTCTGTATTTCATTTTCTAACCTCAATAAGTAAGAAAACATAGATAAACTTAGAGAGATAGATACACACATTCCTCCTCATCCTCACATCTCATATATTTTAGTGAGATTAATATTCAATATTTATCCTTCATGACTATGTGTTTTAGGACCAAGCAGTAAGAATATTTATTATTGCAGAAGTTTTCCATTCTCTGTAGTTAATAATGATCTCATTTTTACCTCTGCTTAGTTTTCAGTGAAACTGTCACTGATTTAATATGAAACTCTGAAAATTATTGCATAGCTCCTCAATATCTCATTCAGATTAGGTATTACAGAGGTTTCCTCCTCGTTAAAACCGTTTCTACTAGTGCCCTATGACTTGCTTCAGTCTGAACAGGTTACTCCTACTCAGAGCATAACCAACATCCCGGTATCTTAATGCACACCAGGAGATTTTGCCATGCTTTCGTGCTGCAGCTTTATTAAGCAACATATCTTTGAGTTTTTTTTTTTATCTTTTCAGTGTATACATATAGGAGCTTACAAGAAAGATAAACTGAGTGACAATTTTTTTTTGAGATTTTGCAGGTCTGTGAATGTCTTTAATCTACGCTACACTTAATAGTAGTTTCGATTATTGTCTTGGAGCTGATTTTTTCTTCACCATTTTAACCTAGTGTTCTAGTCTTCACGATTCCAGTGTATAGTCATTCTAGTTCTTATGTATGTGTCCTGTCTCCCTCCTTTGGAAGTTTAAACACTTCTCTTTTCACCCCTCAGTATTCAGAATTATGCTACAAAGTATCCTATGTTGTAAATGTAAAAAGCATTCCAATTGAAATGTGTATCTCTAAGTTCTGAGATAATATTTAGTTATTTTCCCATTTTCTCTATTTTCCTACTCCCATTATCCCATTTCTTTTTCCCATTTTCTCTATTCTTTCTGAAATTTCTTTAATTCAGATGCCTGCTATTTAAACTGACTTTAAAACCATCTTTTTGTTTCCTTGATCTTTCCTCTTTGTCTAAGATTTCTCAATTTTATTCTTAACTAATCTAAGTTTTCCTATTTTTACCATTTTTTACTTCCAAAATGTCATTTTTTTTTTACAATACTTCTTATTGTTCTTTTTTCCACCATGGTAATAATATCTTATCTGGCATTATGTCTCTTCAATACTATTCTATTTATTTTGTAATCTAGCAAAGGCAAGGGGCTTTTTGGGGTTATTTGTGTTTTCTGCAGGGGACGAAGACATACCTAGAAGTGCTCAAGAGACAATGTATGGTTTGGGCTCCATTTCATGCAATGCAAGGCAAGGGTCTTAACCCCTGTACTATCTCCCTAATCCCCAAGACAAGGTTTTCTGAGTCAACTATTAGGAAATCTAATTAACTATAGAGCACATCAGGTACAAAGGCCTTTAAATGATTTTAAGACACAGGATTGAATTGAATCAAATGAAAATCTAAATTGTCATGTAGCTGCAACAATTGATTTTTCAGTTACGTTCTTAGCGTTCTTCCCATTTTTTCCCAGTCGAAGCAAAAGAAGTGCCACATCTCCACAAAATTTGCATTGTGTGTTGATCCCAACAAGAGATGTAACTCTGAGCAAGGTGAAACCTTACATTCAGCCACTGCTGTGAACCCTCAGCAGTTAACACTCCCAAGAAGCTGGAGGGGAAAAAAATGGTTCATCCCCTGCAAGGCAGATATGAGTAATGCAACATAAATGATCTATTTCTGCCTTTCATGTTAAACAGCTTTCTTCCACTAATTAAATGCTTTTTGGTTTTCTTCTGTTAGAAACTAAAAGTTATTTGAGAACTCTAAGTTCAGGGTAGCACTGGAAACTTTACTCAATTTCCTAGCTGGTCATTTTTTGGGTTTCCCAGACATCTTAACTCAGCAAATTTTAAAAAGAACTGTCCCCTGTTTAGTCTGGAATATCAAGGAGTCAACAAGAACTGAGGGAGGGAGGGAGGGAGGGAGGGAGGGAGGAGAGGGAGGGGGGGAGGGAGGGAGGGAGGGAGGGGGGAGGGAGGGAGGGAGAGGGGGAAGAAGGGAGGAAGGGAGGAAGGAGGAAGGAAGGAAGGAAGGAAGGAAGGAAGGAAGGAAGGAAGGAAGGAAGGAAGGAAGGAAGGAAGGAAGGAAGGAAGGAAGGAAGGAAGGAAGGAAGGAAGGAAGGAAGGAAGGAAGGAAGGAAGGAAGGAAGGAAGGACAAGAAGGAAGGGAGGTAGAAAGGAAGGGAAAGAAGGGAGGGAGGAAGGAAGGAGGAAGGAGGAAGAGGAGGAAGGAAGGAAAAGGAAGGAAAAGGAAGGAAAGGAAAAGGAAGGAAAAGGAAGGGAAAAAGGAAGGGAGTTTGTCCATGCAAACTATTTTGATGCAAGTTACTTACTGCCTGCCTAGTCTTCACACCTTGACTGGTATATCGTAATGCTGAGGTTTTGGTTTTGCTTTTTTAAATTTTTTTTCTTCCCATCAGGAACTAAAACTTAAGATTAGGGAAAGGAATTTTCTTGACTCTGCAGTTGGGGATTAAACTATTGCTTAAGGCTTTCAACCATTCTATATTTAACTCTACCTTCAATCTCATTTCCAGAAGTAGCTGGAGAAGGCAATTCCTGAGCATTCTGGATATTATGAAATATGAAGCTTTCAGCTTGTCCACTGTCAGCTAAGAATTTGGCTTCCTAGTTCTGCTGAACTACATCATTCATTTACCTGTTTTCCAGTTTCCAAAGTTTACTAATTCTTTATTTTCCATTGTTTTGTGAGTACATGCCTTTACAACAATCTTTCTTATCGTATTAAGGAGCAAAAGTGTTTATAAACTTTCTAGTATATACATTTCCCCTCCCCCTTGTATGCACATTTTAACTGATAAACTCTCATAATTCTAGAGAAAATGTCTCTTTTACATTATCCAGTTGCTTCTTTTTGCCTCTAATCCCAAGCAGAGATCACTTTTGTTAGTACTTTGTATCCTTCATGTAAATAGGAATACAAACTTGCACAAAAAGAACAAAGAGAAAAAAGCACCACACATTTCGGCTTAACATTGCTTAAAGTTCTTTGCATGACAGTGTAAAACTCATTCTTTTCAACAGCTCTGTAGTATTCCATTTAACATTAGAAATATTTTCCTTCTAATTTTGGTATAAAAACTAATATTGTTGCAAATATTAATCAATTTGCATGTATACTATACTCATTTACAAAACTACAAGGAATATGTTGTGATGCCTCATGATACATGCATTCATGATAGTGATAGATAGTATTACTTGCCTTACCCCAATGGTTTTACCATTTTCAATCCCAAAAGTGGAAGAAAAGCAGCCTGGTTTATTTCCTTATCCCCTTCCAACCTCTAGAACTTAGCACAGAGTGCATCACAAAAATAATTGAAGAGGTGTTATTTCAGTCTGCTTTACTTTTGTATGAGTTAATACTTCATCATTTACAACACATTTTTACTATGCATGAATCATCATTGTTCTTAATAGTGTACACTTAAAAATTCCCTTTGAATTCTGCCCTCAGAACTGAGTCTGGCAAGAGGTAGTAGGGCAGGGAGATGAAAAGGGACCCAGGGAAAGTGGGGAGAGCTGTTTCACTCTCATGGTGAATGTGATACAATAACATTCCAAGCCTAAAACATAAATATTAAAGCTATTGTAAATCATATCTCAATTTAAAAAACTGATAGTGGAAAAACTTATACGGTGTAATGGGAAAATAAAATTTTAAAGTTAACTAAATAATAGGGGCCGGAGCAATAGCCCAGCAGGTAGGGCGTTTGCCTTGCACACGGCTGGCCCATGCCAGCCCGGGTTCAATCCCTGGCATCCCATATGGTCCCCAGAGCACCGCCAGGAGTAATTCCTGAGTGCAGAGCCAGGAGAAACCCCTGAGCATTGCCGGGTGTGATCCAAAAAGCAAAAGTAAATAAATAAATAAATAAATAAAATAAAGATAACTAAAGAATAAATAAAATATAACATCTGTTTGAGAAAAATAATGTATTTCTGTATGTGTACATAAGGAGATGTTCAAAGACATTATTCAACGTTGTTGAAAGATGAAATTTGTTATTACAGAACTTACCAAGCAAAATCACTTAAAACAGCATGCTGTGGTTTATATCTACAACAATAGGGCTAATGAGCTAGCTCAAGGGGCTGACTACATGATTTTCACACAGGAAACCTGGTTCTGATCACAGGCACTGCATGTTCCCTTGAGCACCATGGGGAGCAATTTCTAAGTACCTACACGGAAATTGGCCCTGAACAGCATTGGGTGTGACCCAGAATCAAATAAATAAATATAAATTAATAGAAACAAAAAGCAAATTGGTTATCTTATCTACTGTCACAAGAGCAAGGTATTTCTCATACAGAAAAACTTGGTCAGAAGGTACAGTAACTCTATTATGAATTCACTAGTTTAGACTGAAAAATATGCTTGGAACAAAGATATGTTCCTATCTGGAATGTTAAAAAATCAGGCTGTACTTAAAAAAAAAAACTTAAACTCAAAGGCATATAAACTGTGTAAGTGATACGTCATATCAGTTAATTATGCTTAATAACTGATGTATAACTAACACATCATATCAGTTAATTATGACTCTGTCTCAATTTCCAGGGAAGAAAAATAAGGATAGTACTAAGTAGTAAATAAAATAAGGATAGTAACACTACTCGGGTCTCCCAAAGAGGAATCAAAAGAGCTATGCTGGGAATACCATGCCTCACTCAAGTGAGAGAAGGAATCCGGAGTTCCGATCTCCGTCGCTGTTCCAGAGTCAGGGATGCTGTCTCGTTTGCCAAAGCATCAAAAAATCAGATGGGCTGGACATGTAATGCAATTTGGAGATGACTGCTGGACTAGAGCTGTTACCGACTAGATCCCACAGGCCGTCAAAAGATCACGTGGCCGCCCACCTACAAGATGGTCAGACTTCTTTGTCAAGACCCTGAAGGAACAGTTTGAGACTGTTCGTATTCCTGAAGCAAGTAGATGCCATTGAACTACACTGGCACGTGATAGGGTCAAATGGAAATGTTACTGGCACCCACTCAAGCAAATCGATGAATAATGGGATGTCAAGTGATCAAGTAATATCTACCCTATGGTGCTTATAAACTAAGTTCATCTCTGAGAATGATGAATGCACTTACTCAACCATTAATAAAATTTCTCTAATCAATTTCAGAAATCTAAAATTGGGGGGGTATCAAGTCATATAAAAAATACATATCAAATTACTTAAGCCAGTAAGTGATTAATGGAGCACCAGAAGAGAGAAGCAAATAAGAGTGTTTAATGTTAAGAAAGCATATATAATCTGAAAGCACAAAAAGAATGCCTTTATAGCTAGATGATGATTTACCAATTTTTCTTTATAGAAATTGACCATTTTGTCATGATATACATTACAGCATAAGTAGAAATGTTTCATTAAAAAATTAAGCCTTTAAGACCTAGACAAAAGTCAGTAAACAGTGAATAAAATATTCTGAATTGGCAAAATTTAGAAACATATCTTTTGTGGAAAATACTTCTTTATAGCTTATGTAGGTCATTCTAAATACAAATTATTCTCAAAAACTGAATTCATATTTTGTTATATTCATTCTACTAAAATAGGTTGCTAATATATATTAATACAACCTTGTAAATTTATTTTATAGCATATAAAAACAAATGCTAAATGACAAATACTATGTGGACTATACAGGCATTTTTTTCAACTATACTTTTTAAAAAGAAAAATAGCAGGTTACTGATATGTGAAATGTGTGATCGTCCTGCCTCAGATTCAATTTTTCATTGCAGCAATAGGTCCCCCTAGTGGATGTTGAAAATGTTTTTATATTAGTCTTGTCTTTTCACACGACTGTACTAAAGAGATGAAGTTCATAGTTCATTTTCCTTGAAAAAAAATTGGCTGACACAAGAAGATTTAGTCGACTGGCTTCCCATTGTTTTACATTTGTATTGAAACTTTCATATAATAATAATAATAAAGCCCATCCCTCTAGAAAGGACACCCTCAATAGATTAGGAGAGAACAAAGTTGAATATGTAACCTTTAAAAATTAGCTTCCTAGATTACATGAATTTAGCTCGATTCCTCTTATTGGTTCATTACTACCGAGGCTTTGTTTCTTCTTTCCATCTAGTGTGTGATCCCTGGTTCTAACTTTATGTGACTATATTTGTGCCAGTGAAGTTTTTTTTATAAATCCTCTTCTGGAAAAAGACAGGATATGATTATAAATAAAATGGAAACTATTAACTCTTTCAGAGACTTGCTGTCTTAGACAAATACTGAATGATTTCACTCAAAATAGATAGTAAGGGAATAAACAATGATATTAGTGGCCATCAATGACAGACCCTCAGAATCTGCCCATAAAGGTACATGTACCCCACTCAGGAAAGGGAGGAAAGGGTCTGACTTTCCTTTCCGGAAAGAATGCTGGAACTTCGCTGCTGGGTGTGGCCACCTTATGTTGTAAATCAAAGTGCCTGAATTAAAATAAAAGGAAAGAAAAAGCCAGGCAATTAACCATATTCTGCTTGCATCTATAAAACACCTTTTTAAAAAAATACAAGAGAATTTTCTTCTTTTTTTCATGAGAATTAACCCTTAGAAATGAAGACACTTGGGGCCGGAGCGATAGCCCAGCGGTAGGGCATTTGCCTTGCACGCAGCCGGCCTGTGCCGGCCCGGGTTCAATCCCGGCATCCCATATGGTCCCCGAGCACCGCCAGGAGTAATTCCTGAGTGCAGAGCCAGGAGAAACCCCTGAGCATCGCCGGGTGTGACCCAAAAAAAAAAAAAAAATGAAGACACTAACAGCTTCTGGGAACCATGAGCAGTTTTGAACGAAAGTAGCTTTAGATTGAAACTGCTACTAACAGCTTCATAAATCACCATAACTAAAATAAACTGGATTTTTTTTATTTTAAATTTTAGAAAACCTAACTTTTAAAGACAACTTTTGAAACTATTATTGCTGAAAAATGTCATTTTAATCTTAATTCCACCAATGGAAATTGCTAATAGTTATGCTTTAATTAGTAACTATATGTTTATGTAATTCTCAACCTTGAGATATCCCAGGTTTCCTGAAAATGCATTTCCCTCCAACAGACCAGGAGCTTTTGGCTTTTAGTCCGCTTACGAATATGTCAAAGGAGTAACGTGGTATTAGTAAAGCGTTTTCAGCATTTGTCCGCTAG